>PVLD010002010.1:0-109702 GCA_004027595.1 Dinomys branickii
TGAAACTTCTACAAACTGTGAGCTAAATAAACCTTTCCTTCCTAAATTCTGGGCATCAGGTATTTTGTCTCAGCAATGAGAGAAAAGTAACTAAGACAATGACCTCTATATCCTTCTGGGTTCGCTCAGCAGCCTGGAAAGTTGAAGAGCATTTCCAATGTCACAAGCACCTACTCTTCTGCTCTAGCTGCATGGACCTCAACTCCAGGCACTCCAGGGCTCCCTTACAGCGTCCTGTGAGCCCTAGAGCCGATGCTGAACACTAGCCAGGCCTTGAGTCAGCCTCCACAGAACATCCCACTATGCTGCGAGAATGCATCTGATCCTCTCTGCTTAGGAAGTTGCATGTGTCTCAAGAAACTAAGACTAGGGCATCTTTCAGCCTGATGCTGATAAATTCTAACTCCAGGACACGACTGGTTGGCACCAAAATTCTGGTTATTTCTCTTGAAGCCCTGGGTAGGAGCAAACATACTGAATGTTTTAAAGTTCTCCTAAGTCATGAGTACCTTGCTGTATCAAGAACTGGGTGTTCTTCCCTTCCACAGTCAACCCAGGACAGCAGCTGCTGGCAGGAAGAGTCTGAGTTTGACTCCTCTCTTCCTCCACTGACCCAACTTGGTTTGGCTGGTGAGAGAAGTCTGAGATCCACCCCTCCCTCCCTCCACTGGTGGGACTCAGGGTCTAAAGATATATGGGACCACCAGTGACAGTCAGACCCTGGTGAAGGCACATGCAATGGACAGGCCAGACTAGAGTCGTGGAAATGGCTCATGCAACAGGAACCATACAAGCCAACAGGGTTAAGTTAGGAGAACCAGTGCTGTGCCTGGGCAAAAACACATGAGGAATAGAAATGGGCTGGTAGGGCCACCTCCTTCTCTTTTCTTGTATTTTCTCTCTTTTCATTTTTCTTTTTCTTTTCTAAAAGACTGGGGAGAATTCCAGTCACAAAAAATTAATCCCATCTCCTAAATCCGGAGACAGAGATCAGACTCAAATCCATCAAAAATCCATCTTTAATCTTGGCCAGAGTACACATTTCTGGGATCCAGCATAGACCTATCACAGAGCCATGGACACTGGAGGAATTTCACTGCTTTCACTTTCCTCTGCTGGTTGATTTCCCTCTTGGTGTTTTACTCTACTGGTGTTTTGTTTTGTTTGTTTTCTTATTCTATATGTTTGTTTTAATTGTTCATTTCTTTTTTGTTTGTTTTCCCTTTCTTTTCTTGTTTTCTCTCTGTTCTGTTTTGGTTTTTTATTCTGTATGTTGTTGTTTTTTCAGTGTGCAAGGATATTTTTGTTTACTGGGTTTTTTGTTTTGCTTTTTTCTTCTTTCTTTCTCTTTCATGATTTAGATCTCTAACCTTTCTTTTTGTTTGGTTCTACTCATCCTCCTCCTCTCTTTTGTCAACTATCTCACTGGATGATACTTTCATGTGAGTGAGCACTGTCTCTTCTCTTTCTGGCTCACTTCAAAACTCCTCCAATCCTCTTGTGTCCCACTATTACCCAAAATGTGGATAATCATCCTGTGCCCTCCAGTCTGGCTCCTGCTACATTTAACCTCATTCCTCTCTCCATACTACCCCATATCCTCCTGCACCAGCCCCCAACAACAGAGTAAAATCACTGTACTAAGTGGAAAATCACTGAATACAAGTTCCTAGTATAAGTTGGGTTATATTATATACCTGTAGACTTTCTTCCTATGGTTATAGACATCAGGCTAACAGTTACCACAGTTTGTCAATAGCCAGACTGTACTTGAGTCTATTGTTATTGTCAGCTGAACTACTTTAATGAGGATGTCATGCATGCTATAACCAGTTTTCCCCCATATGACAACACTGCAATTGTAAGTCTGTAATTATATGATCATAGCCATCACCGTAGTTCAGTACCAATGGAGTGGGCCCTAAATTATATATGTAGCAACTCTTCATTCTTGATATATTGGGAAGGTAGGTTCTTGGGATAGACATAAAGGCCAAAAACCACCTACATCTAGGAGACACCGAGAGGAACAGACACCTAGGAAATCCCTGACACCAATGATAAGGCTATCTAACATAAGAAATCCACAGGTATCAACACAGAAAAAAAAAAATAGAAACCGACAGGATGAAGAAGTAAAATGCAATCCCAAATGCCCAGCTCACCCAGGGCAAGTCCAGAACCCAAAGAGAGAGGAAATCAGAAGCCAACAAATGGAACTCTCAGAAATGATAGCAGCAGAAGTGAAAAAACAAATCAAAGAGGCCACTGAAAATAAACTCTAAGATGCAGAAAAGAAAGGTGATCAAAATGAAAAACATTAAAGCAGACACAGATAAACAAACAGAGGAGCTCAGGGATGGGGATATAGCTCAGTGGAATAAGCGCCTGCCTAGCAGGCGCAGGGTCCTGAGTTCGATCCCCAGTACCGCCAAAAAAAAAAAAAATAGAGGAGCTCAGGAAAACAATGAAAATCATGAATGTCAAATATAGACAAGAAATGGAATCAATGAAACAGATCCAAAAAGAAATCTAGGAGATTAAAAACACCACTGAACATATACTTAGCAGATTGAATGAAGGTGAGGGCATAATATCAGATGTAAAAGACAACAGGAAAAAGAACATATCTTTGAAAAGATACCTTGAAAATAGCAAGAGACTATGAGAAATCAATCCAACAGCTACAAAATAAAACAAAGAAGAATAACATAAGATTGTTTGGAATCAGTGAGAAAACAGGAGACAGCACAGAAGCCATTAAAAACCTCTTCACAGAAATAATGGCAGAAAAGTTCCCAAACATGCATCAATAATTTGACATACAATTAAATTAAGCAAATAGAACTCCAAATAGCCATGAGCAGTTAAATCTACACCAAGGCATACAATAATCAAGATTCCAGAAATGCAGCACAAGAACAAAATATTAAAAGCAGTTAGAGGAAAAAAGAATAACACCTGTAGAGGAAAGCCCATCAGAATCACAGCAGACTTTTTAACACAAACGCCAAAATCAAGGAGAGCTTAGAGTGAGGTATTTCAAGCCCTAAAGGAAAACAGCCTTCATCCCAGATTGATGTATCCCACAAAACTATCTTTCAAAATTGATGGAGAAAAAAGATACTTCCATGACAAAGAACAACTGAAGAAATTTATGACCACAAAATCAGCTCTATAAAATGTTCTGGCCAGGTGTGGTGGTGCATGCCTGTAATTCCAGCACTTAGGAGGCTGAGGCAGGAGAATTCTTGTGAGTTTAAGACCAGCCTGGGCTACAAAGTGAGCTCAAGCTCAGCCTGAACTGCATAGCAAGACCCTGTCTTAAAAAGACAAAAAAGAATTCGGAATGCTCTGAGGGACATATTAGAAAAACATAATGAGAATCACAAACACATGAACACCGATAGAAAGAAGCTGCCAGGCAGGGTAAGCAATAAAACAGACAGGAAGCAAGGAACAAATAACAGGAAAAGAACATGAAAAAATAAGCCAATACAGTTACATCCATGAACATAATGGTCTCAACTCACCAACCAAAAGAAAAGAGACTGTCAGAATAGATCAAGAAGCAAGATCCAACAATATGCTTCATTCAAGAAATACATTTAACCCAAAACGAAATTCATAGACTAAAAATCAAAAGATGGAAAACAATTCTCCAAGCCATAGAAACCCAGAAAAAAAGCAGAGATAACTATTTTGCTTGCAGACAATGCAAACTTTAAGCCAAAACTGATCAAAAGAGACAAATAAAGTCACTACATGCTTGCTAAGGGAAAACTCCAAGAGGAAGAGATATCAGTCATAAATATTTATACACCAAGCACAGGTTCAACCAATTACATAAGATAAATAATAACAGAGAGGAAAAACCAAATAAATACTAATACAATTGTTCTGGGAGACCTTAATACCCCACTTTCACAAATAGATCAATTGCACAAAAAATTCAACAAAGAAATATGAGAATTAAACCAAACCTGTGAACAAATGGGCTTGGTAGATGTCTACAGTGTTCTACCCCAAAATATCAGGATATATATTGTTCTCATATGTGCATGGGATGTTCTCCAAAAAAGACCACACATTAGCCAACAAAATATGTTTAAGTAAATGTAGAGAAATTGAAATCATCCCATGCATACTCTCTGACCATAGCACAATGAAACTGGAAATCAACAACAGAGGAAACACAAAAAGTACATTAGCATATGGACATTAAACAACAACCTTCTGAACAACCAATGGGTCACAGAAGAAATTAAAGATGAAATTAACAGTATATACAACTTAATGATAATGCTGATACAACAAACTCAAACTTATGGGATGCAATGAAAGCAGTTCTATAAGAGAAATTAGTAATGATGAACTCATACATCAGGAAAACAGAATGAGCTCAAATAAACAACTTAATGTTTACCTTCAAAGTTCTAGAAAAAGAAGAATAAATCAAACTCAAAAATTGTACAAGGGAGAAAATTATAAAGATAAGAGCAGAAATTAATGCAGTAGGGATTAAGAAAGCAATACAAAGAATTAATGAATCAAAAAGTTGGTTCTTCAAAAAAATGAATAAAATTGATAAATCACTAGCCAACTTCATCAAAATGGGAAGTGAAAAACACAAATTCAAGAAATTAGGAATAAAATGGGAGAAATCACAACAGATCCCACATAAATCCAGATCATCAATACTGTCTACAAGAATGTACATTCTAATAAGATGGAAAACATAGAAAAATGGACAGGTTCCCAGACACAAATTGCCAAAAGTAAACCAAAAAGATATAAAAAGTTTAAATAACCTGATATCAGCCAATGAAATTGAAAATGTAATTAAAAATTTACAAATGAAGAAAATCAAAGGCTCTGACACATTTATTGTTGAATTGTACAAGAAATGTAGAAAAGAACTAAGTGCTACTAATGCTGAAACTCTTTAAGGAAATTTAAAGAGAATCAGTACTTCCAAAATCATTCCTAGAAGCAAATATTACCAAGATTCCAAAACCAGAGAGCGACCCAATCAAAAAGGAAAACTACAGGCCAATCTCCCTAATGAACATAGACATCTTATCCTCAATAAGATACTGGCAAACAGAATGTAGCAAATCACCAAGATCATATACTATGACCAAGTAGGATTCCTCACAAGGATGCATGGATGGTTCATCATACACATATCGGTAAATGTAATACACCATATTAACAGAACCAAAGGCAAAAATCACATGATCATGTCAACAGATGCAGAAAAAGCATTTGGCAAAGTCCAACACCCACTCATGATAAAAAAAAAAAACTATAGAAAATTGGAATATATGGTCTTTCCTCAAGCTTATAAAAGCCATCTATGACAAACCAACAACTAATATCATATTAAATGGTAAAAACTTAAAGCTTTTGCTCTAAAATCAGGAACAAGACAAGGATGTCTATCATCACCACTCTTATTCAATATAGTTCTGGAGACATTACACAGGGAAATTAGACAAGGGAAAGAAATAAAAGTGTTAAAGATAGAAAATGAAGAAATTAAACTATCATTATTTGCAGATGACATGATACTATACATAGAAGACCACAAAAACTCCATCAAAAAACTTGTAGATTTAAGATCGAAATTAGTAGTGTAGCAGGATATAAAATCAACACTCAAAAATCAATAGCATTCCTCTACACAAGCAATAAACTTACAGAGAGAAATTAGGGAAAGCGCAACTTCACAATAACATTTAAAAAATGAAATACTTAGGATTCAATCTAACAAAAGATGTGAAAGATCTGTACAGTGAAAATTATAGTACCCTTTAAAAAGAGATCAAAGAAGATATCAGAAAATGGAATGATATCCCTTGCTCTTAGACAAGGAAGAATCAACATAGTGAAAATGCCCCTACTCCAAAAACTGCTATACAGATTTAATGCAATTCCAATCATAATACCATTATCATATCTCATAGATCTAGAGAAAACATTCCTAAAATTCATTTGAAACCAGAAGAGACCTAGAATAGCAAAAGCAATTCTGGGCAACAAAGGCAAGTCAGGCGACATCTCCACCCCAGACCTGAAATTATAATACTAAGCTACTATGATAAAATCAGCATGCTTTGGAGAAAAAAAAAAAAACAGGCCTGAGATTCAGTGGAACAGAATAGAATATACAGATGCTACCCAAAACATACTCAGCCACCTTATCTTTAACAAAAGCACCAAGCATGTTCACTGGAAGAAAGATAGCTTCTTTAATAAATGGTGCTGGAAAAAAATGGCTCTTTACATGCTAAAGAGTAAAACTAGACCCATGTCTATCATAATTAAAATCTAAATTAAAATCAAAGTGGATCAGAACAAAACACTAAATTTAAAACAAAACACTAAATTTACTAAAAAAAAGGTAGAAATCTCAAAGATATGGGTGTAGGTAAAGACTTATGAACAAAACTCAGACTACAAGGTAAACACTATAAAGAATCAACAAATGGGATCTTGTTTATTAAAAAAGCTTTTGCACAACAAAAGAAATGACCAACAGAGTGAAAAGACCACCCACAGAATGGGAAAATATTTTAGCCTACTGTCCCTCTGATAAAGGACTTCTACCTAGAATATAAAAGTAATTTTAAAAAATCAGACCCTTCAAATTCAAAGACCCAATCCAAAAATGGAAAACTGAGATGAATACATACTTCTTAGATGAAGAAGTATAAATGGCAAATAAACACAGGAAAAAATATTTAACATTACTGGTCATTCAAGAGATGCAAATTAAAACAACACTGAGATTCCATCTCCCTCCAGAAATAATGGTTATTATCAAAAAATCAACTGATAATAAATGCTAGAGGGGCTGTGAAGAAAAAAGAACCCTTCTCCACTGTTGGTGGGAATGCAAGTGTTGTGGAAATCAGTGTGGAGATTCCTTAAAATTCCTACAATTAAAGGTATCATTTGACCCAACTCTTCCCCTTCTGGCTATCTTCCTAGAAGAATTAAAAACATACCACAGTGATATATGTGCATTCATGTTTATAGCACCACAATTTGTAATAGCTAGATCTTGAAAACAATCCAAATACCCACCAACCAAAGAATGATATAAAAAATGTGTTTTTTTAAATATACCATGGAGTACTACTCAGCCATAAAGAAGGATAAATTTGCGACTTTTATAGGTAAATGGTTGCAACTCAAGACCATAGTCAGAAGTGAAGTAAATTAGAACCACATTAAACATTGTATTGTCTCTTTAGTGTAAAACACTGAACTAGTAAATAAGACCCAAAATGTACAATAGATACTGTAAGTTGGGAAGAAATTTTCAAAAGAAAAGACAAACTGTGATGGGAAAAGGGGAAAGGAAGGAAGGGAAAAAGAAAAATACGTATTTACACACAAGATATTTAAGACAGTTATACAGCTAATTTCTCTTAGTTCATTGAACTAAAATTTGTGCTAATATTTTCTGGACAAAATACCATGCTTATATCTTGTACTCCAAAGAACTACTATGAAGATAACAACATGCAATGTATTGTTATAACTCTCCTATTAACAATTTTAAAACTCTGTTTTATTGTGATTCGTATTGTTTTCTCTTTAAGACAAAAAATGAACTGGGTGTTCTAAAGCAAGTTCCACAAGGTCTCTAAGCCTCAGCCTGTTCATCTTGAGAGTGAGGATGATATCCTTTCTCTGTTTACCTCACAATGAGGCTGATTTCCTGAGGACCATTCTGCCCGCCACTCTTTGCTGTCAGAATTCAGACTCTAAACGTGCCTCTAAGATCATCAAAAGAATCAGACCATTCTCATGCATATGTGGACTACACTGACTGTACGGCTTTTGCCTGAGTAGATGCTACCCATCACCTGCATTGTAGCTTTCTGCCCACCTGGATTTTCAGCTGTTGAGCAGACTCACAGGTTCCCACAACAACCTCCAACAGAAAGGTGGAGACCCTGCCTTGGCAGTCTGTCTTTCTCCTGCATTGTGCACCATGCAGTTAGTCCAGCACAAACACATGGTGTGAATATCAACAGAGGCTGGTAGGGTCAGTGAACAGTTATCCTGCTGGCCTAAAACTCAGTGGGACAACACTGAGTTGGCTCTTTAGCGGTACCCCAAAAGGACTGAGCCCCAGGGTTCTAAGCAGCAACCTACCCATGAATACACCTTCTATCAGCCTCTCTCCTTTCTTTGTCTCACCGTATCTACTCTGTCCTTTGGACTTCCTGAGATACCTCCAAAATAAATGACCTGTGTCCAATAAATGACCTGTCTTAGGATCTATACCAAAGAAACCCCAACAAAAGCATCACCCTAGTGTACATTCCTTAACATCTCTCCCAGAATCCAAACTTCCTTCCTGGCATTAAACTCACTCCTGGAATTAAACAATTGCTATCAGATTCTTGGGTATCATTCCAGAGCTATTTCGTGCATTTATAAGGAAAGGAAGAAATAAAATACAGATAAGCAAATTTCTTTCTTTTATACCAAGACATGGGGGTCCTGCTTCTATCCATACATATTTCTTCTCCATTCTCACCTTCTAACTTTCAATCAGTGTGCATTGACCTCCTGTGAAAATGCCATGAAAGGGAAAATACCTGGTATAAACATGGCCAGGGAATTGACTCACAGAAGGGAATGAGAAGTCATAGGAAGCTTCTTGGGAGAAGAACCATATAGACTAAAACCTAAAGACTGAGTAGAAGCTAGCCAGACAGACCATGCAGTGCCTGCAAAGGGCTGGAAGCCAGAGAGAGATTGGCCCATTCAAAGAATTGCCACTGATTTGTCCAGATGCAGCCTTATGTGAGGGCAAGGTTGGCAACAGTGATTCCCAGAGATGACAAGAGCCTTTGTAGTCTTTCTCTTCTGTTATGGTTTGTGTCTGGATGTCCCCGCAAAGCTTCATGCAGTCATGGGTGTGGGATTCTAGTGTTTATGCTGGATCCATGGTCGAATGCTGGGACTATGGGTGTGAGTGCTACACCCGCCCTGGCGAGGATAGTTTGCATACAACGTAAGGGAAGGAAAGAGCCTGCTCTCTGCCTCTCCCCCATTTTGTTCTTGCTACTTTTGCTGTCTTCCTTCACCATGAAATTTGCCCTCTGCCATGTGCCACTCTGCCTGGGAGCCAGCCAAATATGGACTGAAACCTCCACAGACTGTGAGCTAAATAAATCTTTCTTTCCTTAATTCTGGGCGTTGGGTATATGTCCCAGCAACAAGAGAACAGTAACCAAGACATCTTCCTAGCATGCTTTTCTCTTACCGTATCCTACATTCCAGCATGTGTTCATCACAGAACCTTTTCCAACTGAGTTAGTAGTATAGGCTTCTGGCCCTTTTCACATATGGATCCCTGTTTTAGTTACTTTTCTTGTTGCTGAGACAAAATACCCAACACCCAAAATTAGAAGAAAGGTTTACTTAGCTCACAGCATGTAGAGGTTTTAGTCCATGATCTACCGGCTCAAGACAGGGTGGCACATGGCACATAGCAACCGTTCATGGTGGTGGAAGACAGCAAAAGCCACAAGCAAAGACAAGACAACTCTTTCTGTGCCTTATATTGTATGTAGGCTGCCCATCCTAGGGCGGGTGTAGAGCTCAGACCCTTAATTGTAGCCAGAACTATGCCAAACCAATCATTGCACTGATTCACTAATCACACCCTTTAATCCCAGCATCACACACTCTACATTCAGCCACCTCTGTAAAAGCCCTGTGACTGCGTGAAGCTTTGGGGGGACATCTAGATACAGATGTATCTCTTATGAAACCCAACCAAGATTACTTGAAAAAGCACCTTCCAAATCCAACATAACTCATGTCTCATTGTGAGAACCTTTCTGGTCTTCAAAGCAGTTGTCTTCTAAATATATCTTTCCTCCCAGTGTCTACTATCTCAGGTATATCTCCCTATCAGAGTTCATTTAAAGACTTAAGGTACACAGTAGATACTCAATGAAAACCTTAATTGAGTTACTCATTAAAAGTGTCTGCAGTACCTAGTTGGTTAGAGTTCTTAACTGCTTTTCAATGAAAAATTCACAGAAAGTTGCAGAAGTAGTCAGAGGGATCTTGCATGTCTTTCACCCATTGTCCTCCAATGCTTACATCTTATATTCTTATAGCACAAAGTCAAAGCCAGCAGTGTGACATTGGCACAAGTGTGTATACAGATTTTTGTCATTTTATCAAAAGTATAGATTGTTGAAACCCGCACATACACAAGACAGAATAATCCCATCACCACGACAACTCCGTCTTGATGCTGCTCCCTAGTCCAGACCCTCCATCACTAGCACCAGCACCTCGATCTTGGCAGGCACTCAAATGCTGGGAAATCATTCTCCTGCTTTCCAATCAGATTATGTCAAAATTTCAAGGCTGCTGTGAAATGGGAAACATAGTGTCTGCTAGACTTTGGGGTTTTTTTGCTTTTTGTTTTTTGGTACTGGGAATCAAACTCAGGCCCCAGAGCTTGCCGGGCAGGTGCTTGTGTCACTGAGCTATATCCCCAGCCCTACAGTTTGGATTTTGAATATACCCCAAAGGATTATATGTTGAAGGGTTGAGGCCCTAGGCAGTGCTCTTGGGAAGTGGTAGAACTTTCAAGAGGCAGGGTGTACTGTAAGGTCTTCAGGTAACTGGGAATGTTCTGTTATAGGGGATTGTGAGATCCTCCCCCATTCTTCTTCCTCTCTTTAATTCCATGGCTTGTGCTGAGGTGAGTGGTTTTCTTTAATCACATACCCCGCTCTATGATGCACTACTGTTCCACAAGCCCAGAAGCAGTGGGGTAGCCAGTCATGAAGTGGAACTTTCAAAACGTTCTTCTTTATAAGTTGACTGTCTCAGGTATTTTCTTGTAGTGAGGGAAAGATCACTAATGCACCAGTTGACCTTTGGATGTTGGTTTTTTCATTCAGCATAATACTTTTCAGATGCATCTAAGTTACTGCATTGCATCCATAGCTCTTTTATTTTTATTGCTGTAAAGTATTATTTAGAACATTTGTTCCACAGTGGATACCCATTCATCTGTAGATGATATTTTATTTATCTCTAATATTTAGTTAGTACAAATATAGTTACTAAGAACATTCAGGTACAGCTTTTGTGTAGATGTAAGTTTTCAACTCTTTGGGATAATCACTGGGAGTGCAACTGTTAGGCTGTATAATAAGGATACTCAGGGTTTTTTTTTTTTTTAGAAAAAAAACACTGCCAAATTGTTTAACAGAGTGGCTGGACAGTTTTACATTCATACCAGCAATACATTGATGACCTAGCTGATCCCTCTCATCCCCATAATTTTCTATTTGTCACTTTTAAAAAAATACTACCTCTTCTTATAGGTATGTTGTGATAGGTCATTGTATTCTTAATTTGTATTTCCCAGTGGTATCAAAAACTTTTCATATGTTGTTTGTCATCTTTTATAACTTCTTTATTAAAATATGTGAGCTTACCCTTTACCTGTTTTCTGGTTGCATTCTTTGTTTTAGAAAAATTCACTGTTGAACTTTGACAACTTGTAAATACATCCTAGAGAAGAATCCTTGGTTATATATTTGTAGTTTATCAATATTTTTTCCCAGTCTACAGCCTGTATTTTCATCCCCTTGATAGGGTCTTTTGGAGGGCAAATGGTTTTCATTTCAATGAAGTCAAGTTTATTGATTTTTTTTTAAATGACCTGTTCTTTTGGTGTCCCATTTAAGAACTTTTAAGCAAGCCCTAGGTTAGAAAATTTTATCCTATGTTATTTCTATTTATAGTTTTATAGTTTACATTAAATCTATAAAATTTTGGAGTTATCTTTTGTGTAGGGCAAACAGTTTAAGTAGATGGTCCTTTCTTTGCCTATGTTCCAGCAGTGTATGCTGAAAGCAATGATTCTCAGCCATCAAACTACTTTTCCATCTTTGTCAGGAAATTTGCTGACCATATTTGTGAGAGGCTATTTCTTAATTACTTGTTCCACTCCATTGAATTATGTTTCCATCCCTTTGCCAATATCAAAAATATTTATTAGTGTAGCTTTTCATAATAAATCTCACAATTAGGTAGAGTGAGTTCTCTTATTTTACCTTTCCTTTTAGAACTGTCTTAGCTATTTCAGTTATTTTGCCTTACAAATAAATTTTAAAATGTTTTTCTGTATATATTAAATATCTTACTGAGATTTTGAGAATTGCATTGAACTTACATACTAGTTTGAAAGTTGACATCTTTACTGCATCAAATCTTTTAAGTGATAGGCACAAATTATCTACTTATTTGGATCTCCCTTGATTTAAAAGCATTTTATAATTTTAACATACACATTTCATCATATTCTGTTAGATTCATACTAAAGTGTTTATCATTTTGATGCAGCTGTAAATAGTTTTGTATTTTAGCTTCATTTTCCTTATGATCATTGCTTCTATATTTAAATAGAATTTATTTTAGTATGTTGATGTTACATCTTGATGCTTTTCTGAATTTTTTATTTTTTATCTCTAGATTACTTGAGATTTCTATGTAAAATGCCATTTTACTTACGGATAGTGCCAGTTTGTTTCTTCTGATATGTATGCCTTGTATTTATTTTTCTTGTCTTATTGCCCTGGTAAGAAAAAATCTTCTATTAGTAGCATAACATTGAATATTTATTGTACAATGGACATAGTAAATATCCTTATGGTTTTCATGATATTTCATTATGTCTGTCATTTCTTTTTTTTATCAGAGCAATTATTTCTGCAAACACTGTGGGAATGACCTTCAATCCTGGCACATATAGGGAACTTTGAAAATGACAAAATGAAGGAGCAAAATGCAATCTCAGCCCTCCAACCTACTCAGAACAAATCCAGGAAACATCAACAAAGAAGAACATGGAAGTCACACACCTGAAACTTCTGATATGATAGTAAATAAAGTAAAGAACCAACTACCTCAGGCTATAGAGGAAATAAGATCAGAAATAACTGCTCAGGTAAAAAAAAGAAATAACAACTATACTGAAAGAATTGCTCAGCATATTAAAAGAAGGGATAGATAAAAAATATAGGAGCACAGAAAAATGATGGAAACCTTCAACGAATAGTATAGGAAAGAATTAGAATGTATGAAACACAATCAAATAGATATTCAGGAAATTAAAATTTCCATTGAAAGCTGAAAAAACAGCTTGAACAAAACTGAAGATAGACTTTCAGTCCTTGAAGACAGCATGGCAGGTAGTAATCATAATAGGAATGAACTCTGTCAAATGACAAGGCACCAGGAAATAACAATTCAATAGCTGCAAGATGAGGCAAAGGAAAACAATATAAGACTGATACATGTCAACAAAAGAGCAAGAGGCAATCTGAATGACATAAAAAGGCTATTTGCAGAAGAAATAGCAAAACATTTCCCAAGCATGGGAAAAGAATCTGACATACACATAAGTGAGGCATATAGAACCCCAATTAGCCATAACCAAAATAAAACCACACCCAGATACATAATAATCAAGATTCCAGAAATTCAGCAAAAGAACAGAATATTAAAAGCTGCTAAAGAAAAGAAAAATATCACCTATGAAGGAAAACCCAACAGAACCATAGCAGATTTCTCAACACAAACCATCCAGTCAAGAAGAGCTTGGAGTGCTATATTTCAGGTCCCAAAAGAAAACAATTTCCAACCCAAATTGCTGTGCCTTGCAAAGCTATCTTTCAAAATTGATGGAGAAATGAGACATTTCCATGAAAAGGTCAACTGCAGAAATTCATGACCACCAAACCAACCCTACAAAGACTACTGAAAGTTATGCTACACAGAGATAAAGATGATCACAATCTCAAGAACAATAAAACAGAACCAGCAAGCAAGGTAGGCAATTATACAGAAGAGGAAAGTACAGAACCAACAGTGGGAAAATAGCATGGTAAAGTTAAATCAATACATGTCAGTAATAACCATTAATGTAAATGGCCTCAATTCACCAAAAAAAGAAACACACTGGCAAAGTGGATCAAGAAACAAAATCCAACAAAATGTTGTGCACAAGAAACACATTTAACTCAAAAGGAAATTCGTAGAGTGAAAGTCAAAGGATAGAAAACAATACTCAATGTGACAGGAACCCAGAAGAAAATCAAGAATAGTTATTCTGTTTGCAAACAATGTGAACTTTAAACCAATAATGATCAAAAGAGATAAAGAATGTCACTACAGTCTTGTTAGGGGAAAACTGCAGGAGGAAAAGATAACAATCATAATTATATATGCACCAAATGTAGGAGGATCCAACTATGTAAGACAAATTTTAGCAGACATGAAAAATCAAATAAGCAATAACATAATTGTAACAGGGGATTTTAGCACCCCATTGTGACAAAGAGATAGATCAACTAGACAAAAATCAGCGAGGAAATAACAGAACTAAACCAAATGTATGAACAAATGGACTTAGTAAACCTTTACACAGTATTCCACCAAGCAACATTAGAATACAGATTCTTCTCAGCTGCATGTTACACATTATCCAAAATAGATCATATACTAGCACATATAACATGCTTAAATATATGCAAAGAAATTGAAATTATCCCTGCATATTATCTGACTATAGTGCATTTAAACTGGAAAATATTGACAAAGGAAATAGCAAAAACTTCATAATCACATGGAAATTAAATAACATCCTCTGGAATAACCAATGGGTTACAGATCAAATTAAAGAAGAAATTAAACAATATTTACAATCAAACAAAAATGAAGGTACAACAGACTGGAACCTGTGGGTCTCAATGAAATCAGTCCTCAGAGGGAAATTTATAACAGTGGATTCCCATGTCAGGAAAATAGAACAAACACAAACAGTCTTATGATGCACCTCAAGCTGGTTGAAAAAGAAGAGCAAGCCAAGGTCAAAGCCCAAAGAAGGCAGGAAATTATATATAAAGATCAGAGCAGAAATCAACACAATTGAGACTGAAAAAACAATGCAAAGAATTAATGAATCAAAGAGTTGGTTCTTTGAAAGAATAAATAAAATTGATAAACCCCTACCCAATCTTATCAAAAAAAATTAAAGAAAAAACTCAGATTTATGCACTAAGGAATGAAAAGGTTGAAATCACTACAGATCCTGTAGAAACTCAGGAGACCATCAATTCTTATATTGAAAACCTCAACTCTTATATGATGGAAAATGCAGAAGACATGGGCAGATTCCTAGATACATATGAATTACCAAAGCTGAATCAAAAAGATATAAAAATCCTACATAACCTAATATGAGTCAAGGAAATTGAAAACATAATAAAAAGTTTACCAACAAAGAAAACCCCAGTTCCTGATGGATTCACAGCTAAATTCTACAAAAAATTTAGAGAAGATTTAATGCCAGTTCCTCTCAAACTCTTTAATGAAATAAAAGGGGAAGGAATTCACCCTAATTCATTCCTGGAGGCAAGTATTACCACGATACTAAAACCAGAACAAGAACCAACCAAAAAAGAGAACAAATGCAAAAATTCTCAATAAAATATTAGCTAATAGATGCAGCAAATCACCAAGAAGAAGGCCAAGTGGGATTCATCCCAGAAATGCAGGAATGATTCAATATATGTAAATAAATAAATTTAATATACCATCTCAACAGAGCCAGAGGGAAAAATCAAGTGATCATCTCAATAGATGCAGAAAAACCTTTTGATAAAATCCAACACTTATTCATGATAAAAATCCTACAGAAAATTGGAATAAATGATGTTCAACTCAATCTGATCAAAACCATCTATGACAAACCAATAGCGAACATCATACTAAATAGACAAAAGCTGAAAGCTTTCACTTTAAAATCAGGAACAAAGCAAGCAAAAATCAATAACATTCCTTTGCACAAACAAAAAACATACAGAGAAATGAGGAAAACCATACCTTTCACAATAGCACCCACAAAGTTGAAATATTTAGTAATCAATCTAACAAAAGAAGTAAAAGATCTATACCATGAAAATAACAGTACTCTGAAAAAAGAGATAGAAAAAGATATCAGAAAATGGAAAGATATTCCTTGATCATGGATAGGAAGAACCAACATGGTGAAAATGGCCATACTCCCAAAATTGTTATACAGGTTCAATGTATTCCCAATCAAAATACCATTAGTATATCTCACAGATCTCAAGAAAGCATTCCTAAAATTCATCTGGAACCAGAAGAGACCCAAAACAGCAAAAGCAGTCTGGGCTAACAAAGGCAAGGCAAGAGGCATCACAATCCTTGACTTGAAATTATACTGCAAAGCTACTATGGAAAATTCAGCAGGATGCTGGCATAAAAACAGTCCTAGTATCAATGAGACAGGTTAGAAGATGCAGACACAACCACAAACACACTCAGCCACCTTATCTTTGACAAAGGGGCCAAACATGCTCACTGGAAGAAAGACAGCCTCTTTAATAAATGGTGCTGGAAAAACTGGCTCTCCACAGGCTGAAGACTAAAACTAGTCTATCACCATGTCTATCACCACACACCAAACTAAAGTCAAAATGGATTAAAGATCTAAATATCAAAACAGAAACATTAAATCTACTGGAAAAGACTATAGGTAAAAATCTTGAAGACAGGGGTAAGCAGAAAGTTCATGACCAAAAACCAAACTGCAAAAGACATACTTCAAAGAATCGACAACTGGGATCTCATCTTATTGAAAAGTTTTTGTACATCAAAAGAATCACCAACAGAGTAAAAAAAAAAAAATCCACTAATTGGGAAAAAATTTTAGCCAAATGTCCCTCAGACAAAGGACATCTATCTAGAACATATAAAGAATTTTAAAAATCAGGGCCCCAAAATTCAAAGACCCAATACAAAAATGGGCATCTGAGATGAATACACACTTCTTGGATAAAAAAAATACAAACAACATGTAAATACATGAAAAAATGTTCAACATCATTAGTCATTCAAGAAATGCAAATTAAAACAACACTGAGATTCCATCTCACCCCAGAAAGAATGACTATCATCAAGAAATCAACCAATAACAAACACTGGAGGAGCTGTGGGCAAAAAGGAATTCTTTTCCATTGTTGGTGGGAGTGCAAACTCGTACAAACACTGTGAAAATCAGTCTGAAAATTCCTCGGTAAACCAGGATTAGAGGTCCCATTCAACTCAGCTATTCCCCTTCTGGGTATTTTTCCAGAACTGAAAACATGATACCACAGCAA
Source organism: Dinomys branickii (assembly GCA_004027595.1). NCBI lineage: Eukaryota > Metazoa > Chordata > Mammalia > Rodentia > Dinomyidae > Dinomys > Dinomys branickii. The sequence continues at coordinate 17,253 of PVLD010002010.1, forward strand.
TATCTGTGCACCCATATTTATAGCAGTGCAATTTGTCATAGCTAAACCTTGGAAACAACCCAAATGCCCATCAACTGAGGAATGAATAAAAAAGTGATATTTTTTTACAATGGAGTATCACTCAGCTATAAAGACAGATACACTGCAGGCTTTTATAGGTAAATGGATGCAACTTGGGACCATACTCATAAGTGAAATACATCAGACTCATATGTGTATACATCATATTGCCTCCCTAGTGTAAGAAACTTAAAGAGTAAATAAAATCTGAAAGGTACAACAGATACTGTGAAAGGGAATGGAACTTCTCAAAAAAACAACTGGAATGAGGGAAAGGAGCAAAAGAAAGAAGGGTGAATACATATACCTTGTATATACACAGGATAACTAAGGTAATTATACTACTAAGTTCTGCTGATTTATTGTAAGGAACAGTTAATGTTCAATTGTTTGATCAATCTTACATGCCTAGATCTGGTTATCTGAGCAACCACTTTAAAGAGAACACTATGTAATACATCAACCATTGTTAATTTTCTATCAGATTGTCTTGAAATTCTGTGTCATTTTTATTATTTTATGTTGTTTCGTTTATGTCTTTGTTGTTGTTATTTTATTTTTGTTCATTTCTCTTTAAAAGAAAAGAGAAATTTTCATTTGGTTATTTGTAGCTTACATTTCCCTGCTGGAGATGTCCATTTCTTTTTTGAGAGTTCCTTCTTTTTTTCAACCAAGTTCATAATTCCTCACTAACGCATTTTTACGACAGTTTCTTGAAAACTCTTGTCAGATAAGTCTTATGAATCTGTCATCTTGATGTGGGAGTCTATGGATTCCCTTTGCTTATTCAAGTTGAGACACTCCTGGTTCTTGGTATAATGAGTGATATTTGGTTGATATCTGACCATTGGGATATTATGCTGAAACTCTAGGTCTTATTTACATCTGTGTTTTACCAGGTCTCCTTTTACACTACACCTTTGGGGAAGTGACACCTCCTCCCTCAGGCCTCCTCAGAGACTAGCTCAGGGAAGAGTCAATGGGTGCCTCATTCCAGTGGGTGGGAGTGAAAATCCAGACTCCTCATGTGGTCCCCTTGGACACTACCTAAGCAGAGAAGTTAGTGCACCTTGCTACAGCCTGGGCAGGGTAGAAATCTGGGCTCCCCACTCAGTGTTTGCTGATGGAAATAGCATGAGGGTTTTGATATTTCTCTTACAGTGTCTGGATGGAGCAGAACAATTATTGTCTAAAAAGTTTCTGTCTTGTCAGTTGCTGACTTCCTGGGTGTATCCAAGGTAGTCTTTTTCTTGGAACTTTGCTTCAGTTGGCATTTCCAAGTTGCCGATTTTCCCAGTACATAATCTGGGATAGACGAGGTAAAAAATAAACTGTGGGAAACTCACTAATTTGTTGTTCTTCAGGTTCAGCTTCCCAAGCCCTTCTACCTTCTCTCTACCTTTCTGAGTCTCCTTATGTTTGTTTTATACATAATTTCTGGCCGTATCAGTAAGAGGAATGTGGGAAAGTATGTCTGCTTCCTTTATGAGAAGAGGAAATCTTCAGATAAAACTATTTTTAATATTTATTTATCAGTCGGTAATATATTCATGTGGTTCAGAATTCTTTACTCCTCTCTATTGCCCAGCTCCTCAGTTCCTATTCCTAAATTTAAACAAATCTAGCTTGTCTTTTCAGACATGGCTTATGCCTATATAAGCAAGTTGGTATGTAAAGTTATTTGATTATTTTACACAAAGAGTGAAATCCTAAACACACTTACATGATATTTGATTTTTTTACTAAAAGAGAAAAAGTTGATTATCAATCACTTTCTTTTAACTTTTTCTTTGTAAAATAACTACAGATTCACAGAGAGTTGAAGACAAAGGTATAGATAAGTCTGAGGGACCACTTTCCAATGCCCTCCAAAAGGTTAACATTTTCTACAAACGTAATGCAATATTAAACACAAGAAATTCACATTGATACAATCCACAAGACTTCTTCAGACTTAACCAGTTGTAAATGCACCGCTTGCAAGATGCACTGTATATGAATCATTGTGTGCAGTTATGTCTGTGCCTTCACCTGACCAACATGATAAAATACTCAATTATAGCTCCACCATGAGAGTCCCTCATGCTATCCCTCTATATCCATGCCAGCCTTTCACCCTCCCCCTACCCATTTCAACAGTTCAGCTGTTGCACAAATATTACATGAGTGCAATCATCCCTCTTGAAATGTTTTTAAAATTTACAATTTTTTGAGATTCATACAAGTTATTGCATACATTAATAGTGTATCCCTTTTGATTACTGGATTATATTTCATGGCACGGATGTACCATGGTTTAATAATTGATTCACTGAAGCACATCTGAGAAACTTTCCTCCTAAGACCACTAAAATCAAGCTGTTGTGAATATTTGTGTACAAATGAAGATATACCTTCACTTCTCTGGTATGTAGCCCAAGAGTACAATTGTCGGTTCATCTTTGAAGGGACTTTCATTTTGGAGAGAATTGCCAAACGGTATTCTAGAGCAGTTGTACCAATTACATGCACAATGACAATGTGTGAGTAAGCTGCCTTCTCTATATTCTTATTCATTAATTTTAATTAATTTACTTTTATTGGTGTAATTCACATGCTTTACACTTCATCCTTTAAAACTGGACAAGTCAGTCATTTCTTGAACACTCACTAAGTAGTCCAAGCATCACCACAGCCTGATTTTAGACCACTTCATCATGGAAAAAAGAAAACCCATTCCAGTAAGCAGCCCTTTCCCATTCTGTCCTGGCAAACTTTATTTACTAACCACTTTACAATTTCCCCCTTGGCCTTTCAGTTGCTTTATAAAAAGCCTAAATTCTCTTTCCTATCTTAGGGTACAGAATTAATTAAAACCAAATAAGTAAAGCTACACCCAATATTACATAAACCTCATGAGAGCAGGGGCTTCATTCACATTCATTTATTTGCTTAGCCTATTTTGTTCATTAATAAGTTTAAATTCCTTGGTGCCCTGCACAGATTCTGATGCATAGATGTTTCACAATCGTCTTCCTGAGAATAAGTAAATGAAAGAGGAAATACAAAAATGAATGAAAAGAATTACACAATGCACCATACTGAACTCCAATGCTCACACAGAATGGTAGCTTCCATTCTTACTGAAAATCAGAATAACCCAAGGAGTTCCTTAATGCTCACTGATAGGCTCTATTCCAGAAATCTGAGTTACAGAACCTGAGATTGCTAATCATTTCTAATCAAAACTTCTGACTCTTCTAGTATAATTTGTTCCACCTTCGTACACAGACTAGTTTCTATCTCCTTCCTGTAAGTCGTATGGATGACTAGGTACTGTGTGTGCAACCTAACCCTTAGCTTCAGCTGGTAAATTTACATATTCTTCTTCCTCAGGGAAAAGAGGATGTAGAAAAACAACTCCATCCAAAGGCTGCCTCTGTGGGGGATGCAGCGAGATGCGCTAGAAAGAGCAGACTTTGAAGCCAAAGAAATAGGAATTTGAATTCAGACTCAGTTACTTGCTAGCTGAGTTGGACTAATTGGCCTCTCTAAGGGTTTCCATGTTCTCTTAAACAAGTTGAATGATAGTATTTAGCCCAGATTGCTATTTTGAGGATTAAACGAGCTAATGTGTACAACACATACAGGTGCCCCACCAGCAGCACACTTTTAATCTCCAATCTTCCAGTCAGAGAATTAGAACCTGAGAATCTCAGGATTAAAATGGTCTTGGAATAATATTTTCTCACCTGTCCCTTATAGCAGACATCTCCTCCCCCCTTAAACCAGATGGTCACTGGATCTGTGTCTGAAAGCCTCTGAGGACAGAGCCTCACTGCCTCATTTCTCCAGCTAGATCCCATTACCAGAAAGTCCTTCCTTAGGAAGCTTTCACCACTGATCGTCTGCCCTGGAGCCCTGAAGAATGAGACAAATCCCCTTGCACTTCACAGCTATTCCAGTAACCGACCTCTCACTGGATTATCACAGCCTCGCAATACATTATCTGTAAGGTGGTAGTTCTTGCCTGATGGAATTCTTTTATTGTGACACTCTGCTTTGCCCCAAGATGTAGTGCAGGATAGCAGAATCACAAATGCAAATATCCTTAGAGGCCAAGAATGTAATGTACACAAGCATGGTCAGAAGTGGGACAAAGTGAAGATTCCATGACATTTACAAGGAGGCAGCTTCCACTCATGTTCAGCTCAGCTTTCCCTCAATGAAGTCTGGCTTGATGTCCTCAAACATACATTTTCCAATTAGTAACCAAGTTCCATACTTTTAATTCAAAACTCACCTCATTAAAATAATGGGTGCATGCACAAAGCAGTGAAATATGATAGTTCTGTAGTTTATTCCATAGTATGGTGCCTGTGTCAATATCTTTGCTCTGATGATGTTCTAAGGGCCATGCAAGATGTTATCATGGGGGAAAAACCATCTCAGGAGCATAAAATATATTTTACACTATTTTGCATCCTCTTATGAGTCTGCCATATTTCAAAAAATATATAAAAATAAAATTACTCAATTTTCAAACGCTAGCAAGCTCATTCAAATAGAAAGCATATATGTGATTGCGGATGAAATAAAATTTATTTCAGCCATCCTTTTGCTACTTTTAGCTTTGCATAAAATTTATAAATTTTGCATCATACTATTTGATATATCTGCCACTTCTAAGCTTAAAGATCTTGGGCAAGTTTCAGAGTCTCATATTTTTTTTTGGTCTATAGAAAAAGATTAATATCTTACTGGATTTTTTAATGATGAATAAGATTCTATATATACGTGTGTGTGTGTGTATGTGTATTATACACACACACACACACACGTATATATAGTAACTGGGATAATTGTACTACTGATTTATATTGGTTTGCTGAAAGGAACAGTTAATAATTCCTTATTTTGTCCATCTTCCCTGCCTATCTCTGATGATTTGAGCAACTACTTTGAAGATAACAATATATAATATAACAACTATTGTTAATTTCCTATTGCCTTATTTTGAAATTCTGTGACATTTTTGTTTTTTGTTGTTTTATTTTTAACTTTATGTTTTTGTGCTCTTTTCTCTTTAAAATAAAAAAGACAATATATGTTTCTTTTGTACTGTTTTCCTTTCTTTAATTTTTATGGTTATTTTTTTGGTACCAGGAATCAAACTCAGGACCTTGCACTTGCCAAGCAGGTGCTTGTACTGTTGAGCTATATCCCCAGCCCAAGATAGTATATGTTAGGCTGGGTGTGGTGGTGAAGGTCTGTAATCCCAGCACTCAGGAGGCTGAGGCAGGAGGATCATTGTGAGTTCAAGACCACACTGGGCTACAAAATGAGCTCAAGGCCAGCCTGAACTGCACAAGGAGACCCTATCTCAAAAAGACACACACACACACACACACACACACACACACACACACAAGTCCAAGATAGTGTATGCTAACAGTGTTCAGAAGACACATCCTATTCAAAAATTAGCAGCCATCGTTACTAGGGATGAATCTCAGTAGGTGAGTGCTCAAACTGTTTCCTTTTCCAGTGGTTTTGGAAAGCCTACTTCCAGGCCCTCCAGCTTTCTGTCTTACTTCTGCCCAGGCCAGGCCTTCTTGAACTGTCTGGTGAAATGGACTGGTAGGCACAGAAGCCCATGGAAGAGTGCATTTTCCCTCCGCGGCACAGACAGCGTAGAGGCCCTACACTACAGGGATACCTGTTTCTTCACAGAGTTCAGCATCTCATTAATAAAACACACTGAAGTCAGACTTACCTAGTGTGCCTGCCCCAGCTGGGCCCCATTCCTTAGCCTCTCTTCCCTGCATGACTCTAAGAGGAACAAGGAAGAGTGGATTCAGCACGTGAAAGATGTGAATTTTTCTCCTGACTTGAAATATATGACAAAGGCCAAGAAGAAAGTGACAAATGAAACTGGACCTTGGCATGAGTGAACCTGAGTCTTGGCCACTGCGCACCCATCCTGATCATGCCTAGGCTCAGAAGAGACACGAGGGAGAAGCAGGTGTTTGCTTCTGGACCCAACAGAGCTGGCAGCAGGCACCATCTCAGCTCTGGCATCCATTCCAGCAAGGCCAAGAGGTTTTAGTGCAGAAAAGTGAGGTCAAAACTACAGCATTCAAAAGAACCCTTTCTTTTACATGTCAGAAGCAAAATTGTGGACATAAGGGACTACCCAACAGAAAGAGAAGAAGAAAAGAAGGAAAGAAGAAAGAAAGGAAGGAGAAAAATAATTCAGACAGGTTTTCCTCCCTAATTATTACTGAAATGCACCCTTTGGGTCAAGTACTGAGGCATTGGGGGTAGGAGGGAGTCCTCTGAAAAATGTGAGAAAAAAATTAAATCCATAACTTATCCAGGTGTGAAAGTGTATGAAAGACAAACAAAAGAAACGGCTATGCTTCTATCAGGTGGTTAGAAAGGACCTTTCTCAGTGGGTGACCTTGAGGGCTGGAGGTGCATGAAGTGAGGGGTGGATCAGGCAGAGATCTGGTGGGTGGAGATTTCCAGCAAAGGAAACAATGAGGGCAAAAGTCTGAGGCTGGAGGAGTGTGCTGTGTTGCAGGAACAGCGAGGAGAAGGAGAGGTAGAAAGTGGCTCGGAAAACATGTGAGCAGTGGCAGAATGCAAGAGTACAAGGCATTCCGTAGCCCGAGGAAGAGGAAGAGGAAGAGGTTGTGGAACGTTCAGAACAGAAAGGGATGTGCCTTCACCTTCTGGCTACCACGTGGGGAAGAGAGACACGTGGATGAGGGTGGAGGCTTCTGGGATAGTCCAGGTGACAAATATATGCCCTGCTCACTAATTCTCCATGCTGAGCAAAGCATGCACAGGGCAGTTTCTCACAAAACTTATTTACAACCACCTTCCTTACTCCAGCCCACAGGCAAAGACATCACTCTATCTCCTCGCCCACACAGGGGGCTCGCACCAAACCTCACACATATAAGGAGCCTAGGGCAGGTCAGTCACATTCTAGATGACTGTGTCCTTTTACATGCATGGCATGACCTTCCTTCCCTGCCCTCTCTGCTCTCCAGAGCCATGGGGATGATTCTCACCTTCATTCACACATCGGGCTGACTGCAAGCATTGTCTACAAAGGCTACTGCTTATCACGAGGCTATTACTCCATGCCTCAAGGGAATTATTGCCACACAGACAGCATCTACTGCCACCAGCAGGGATGTGCTGCAGTGCCATCTCCCCACTCTACTGTGTGCTCTGTGGGAACAGCCATGGCGTCTGTTTTCCTTCACAGCTGTGTCCTAGCACCTAGAAGATCCCCTAACACTGCTAGATAAGAATGGTGACACCTGGGGAACTTTGCAACTCTTTTGTTCACTTACACTTACTTCAGATAAATTAATAACGTTAGCAGGCAAAAAAAAAAAAAAAAAAGCAAAATTGTTTCCAACAAACACAAGCCTGGCTTGTTCCCTCCACTGCTGTCATTTGAGGGATTCATCTCCCCCTTTCCTGACTCCCAAAGCTTTGGACCAGCCATTGGCAGCTGCAGAATAAACATCTGGCAGTGTCTGAGGGTCAATCACGCCACATCCAGGCTTGCGGAGAGCTCCCTGTTGTCACCCAGCTTCCCTCCAGGTCCAGTGCAGCTGCCTCAACAAGGCAATTGAAAGGTTTTATTATCTGGCACTTTGGAGCTCACTCAGCCCATGAAAATAACTGTTCCACTTGATGTGAAAGCCGAATTTGGAGACTGCATGAGTCCGTCCTCCCTGGAAACTTAGGGCTGGCTGCAGGCAGTGGCTGGTGCGCATCTCAATGTCTTGAAATTAACAGCAGTTTGAAAGTCTCTAATTAGTTACAGCACTTCACAAGGTGTCACTGTATTTTATTTTATTTTTTTTTATGAGCCAAAAAACATATTGCTGCTTAAGTTTCTGGAAGACAGGGAGTTATAAATAAAATTATAATTTACTTGAAGTCTATCACACAGATACACCAAGTTCAGAAGTAAGGTTTAATTTGACTAATGAGATGACATTTTCTCTGCAGAGTATATATAGGTTGTGGGTAGGACTATCACTCTGTCACACAAAGAGTAGAAATTTGCAAAAGACCAGGCAGACAGCACAGCCCAGACACAATGGAAAAGTCAGATCTATCTGCTCAGTGCAGAGCACCTAGAAGGTCTCCAAACCACAATTACCATGCAGAGCTGTGCTCTGCTTATTGGCTTGGAGTCCATGGGTGTGGAGGACCTTCTAGGCAACTCTCCATTCTGGCTGAACCTAACCTTATTTCCATGTATTGATATGTACAAAGCTGGCTACAATCCTTTCCTTATCCCATCAACTGGCTTTAAGTAATGCATATTGGTCCAGCTGATATATATATATATGAGATGCTGCTGGTAGTCTTTGAAGATGACAGGAGTGTTTCCCTGGACCCTCTGTTGTTCCCATGTATGACCCAGGCCAAGGTGGAATGAAGAGCCAGTGCTCCATGCTGTCAGCTGGGATGGAGCCTCGAGATAGAGGCTCTGACTTCCTGGGGCTTCAAACATTGCACATCAGAGCTGAAACACTGACCCCAAAACATTAGATACTATCTCAGTTGTGTTATGCAGATTACTCTTTCTGCATATCCTTCTCTCTACGTGTGCAGAGGTGATTTCAAGCCTCCTTCCTAGCCCAGCTCATGGCACTCACTTACTTCCTGTGATTCTCACAGTCAGTCATCCTCAAGCCACTCCCTTCTTCATGAATGAATAAAACCTGCGTCCAGCCAAGGCCTTTGTTCTGGATGGCCATCATCATGGCTGGGCTTAGGACCCCTCGGTTCCCCGTAACTATAAATATGCCTTAGTGTCTTTATTCTCGCCGTGGAAAGATAACTTCCTGGGCCACTACAAGGACCGGATAGGCTCTTTATACATGGGTGTCTCCCTTTTTCTCTCTCTGTGCCTTAGCTTCTTCTTACATCCGATGAGGAAGAAGATGCTTATGTTTCTCTGAAAGGTTTGTGCAAGTGTCAAATCATTTTATATACATGAAAACAGCTTATCCTGAAATCTGATGGGATCGTGTTGCAGTGAAGGAGTTATATTCAGAAGCCAGAGGGCTTGAATTGGAATTGTTCCTTCTGCATCAGCTCAGGCAAATTAATTACTTACCCTTGTGTCTCACTCCCTTCACTTGCTCAAAACTACTTGGATACCGTCAGTTTCTGTGGACAGATGAATGGGTAAAGGAAACGTGGCATATATGCATGCTGAAAGACCATTCATCACAAGGAAGAATGAAGTCCTGTCATGTGCAACAGAATGGATGGAACCAGAGAATGCTATGTTAAGTAAAATAAGCCTGATATGAAGAGATAACTACAGAAAGCCCTGTCACACATGTGAAAGCTAAATCAGGTGAGTCTGAATGTAGAATAATGGTTCAAAGAGGCTGGAAAAAAATGCAGAGAGAGGAGGGGTGAAAGGAGGTTGGGTTTGATCAGTACACACTGTGCACATGTGGAGTTATCACCCTGAATGCCACTGGTATGTACAGTTAATGTCAATGTTCATTAAAAAAAATTAATAAAACAGGGCTGGGATGTAACTCAGTGGTAGACCACGTGCCTCATATTCACAAAGTCTTGAGTTCAACTCCTAGTATTACAAAAGATTAAAAATAAATAAATAAAAGTTGCACAGGCTTCTTGAATAAACAGATATACAAAATAAAAATAAAAACTACAATGGCTTTTTGAATAGCCTGCTACAGGTAGATTGCTTAAACTTTGCAGAGAGCACTTAGCAGACTCTCCCGAAGTCTGGTCCATAGCATATGTTCTCAACAGCAGGCAAAGAAACCTTAGATAGCACTGTGGTTTTGTGGCCCACACACATCACCATGGTGTGTGAGCCTCCAAAGGACCACCATACCTACACAGAAGGTAGGGGAAAGGGTTAGACACATAAAAACTATTAATAGTAATGCCTCCTGTGAAAAATGTATATGAGGCACATCCCTTGTCTGATCTCAGCTGCTGCAATAAAAAGTTCTGAAATACGCAGGCCTAAACTGAAACCCACTCTTCTCTGTACAAGCTGTGTGACCTTGCCAAGTCCCTTCATTTCTCTGTGCCCAAATTTTCCTGATGAACTTGTGAGAATGAGATAAGCTTATGTAAGCTAAGTGCTTAGCACAATGCCTGCCTTCCCATGAGCACGCAGTCTAAGAGAGCTATTATTAGGAATATTTGCATCATGATGTTCCCAAGCATATAAAAGACCTGGCACTCAATGGGCATAGGATACGAGAGAGCTTGGTAGGGCTGAACCAGCACTGGGGTGACAGGTTCTCAGGCTCTTGCCCACTCTCCCTAATGATACCAGGGAATGTTGTCTGTTGCTATGCAAATATTGTACTCTTGCTCTGTGATCATAACAGCGCACCATCGAATGGACAAGGATGAGAGAGAGGTAGTAATGTGGGAAGTTTGCCCACTGTTCATTGGCTCCTGGCAGATCTATGGGGGCTGCAGGAGCCCCCAGCTGGCTTCTTGCTGTCTGAGCCATTTCAGGCCACTATGCCTATTAGTGCTTTCTCCTGTATAATCAATCTCCACTCTACTGTGACACTGGTTTTTTTTTTTTACTCACTTTTAAATAATTAATACGGAATTAAAATGATTGAAAAGTATATCTTACCACTGCAGGGTTCCCACCAGAGCGGAAGGAATTCTGACCTTGTGCTCAGGGGAGACACCTGGAGAATCAAGCCCCAGCCCAGACCCAGCACCAGCCCCGGACACCCTTCTGATATAGGGGGGAAATCTCCCAACCTGAAGATATCTGGGATGAGTTCATGTTCTCTAAAAATCACAGAATGAATTTTAGGAACAATGGAGGTTGAGAGCAGAATTTATTTATTGAGGGAAAGAAAGCTTCTGTCCGAGAGAGGAACAGAAGGGGGGCCCGAGTGGGTTGCCCAAGGAACATGTCTTTCTTTTAGGGATTTTATAGAGCAAAACTACAAGGTGAGGCAGTTCCAAGGTGGAAAACATAAAAACTGGCTAAGTAGGCATGGGGTGGGACAAAACTATGGTCAGCCAATAAAATTATAATTGTTTAGGTAAAATTGATTAAATTGGGATCAAATGGGAAAGCAAGTCACATTGCAAGTGGTCATGAATACAGAACAGGGTCCTTTCCTGTAGGGACTTGGGTTAATGACTCTTCCTGGATTTTTTTATAAGTGATTCCTACCTATTTAGAATATCAATCCCTGAGGTTCATTCCTAGGGAAGTACATGGGCGAATCTGTTTAACCTTTTGTCCTAAATAAAATAAAAATAAATTGCTGGAGGTGTCTGTCTCCCCCACAGTTGCAAGGTATCTCATCTTCTGCACTGGCTCCTACAAGGGCCTGGCCCTGTCTGACTGCCTACAATATTTTTAATATTTCTGTCTAACTCAGCTGCCTATAACACTTCTGTACTCCAGGGCTAAGTCCTGGACCATGATGCTGCTACTGACAGGGACATCTAAGCCACTTGCAAAGCCCTTGGCATTCATAACCTGTAATGCACCTCTTTCCTACTCAGAATGCCTTTTTATATCTAACCTAAATCTTTTTTTTTTTTTTTTTGTCTTTTTGAGACAGGGTTTCACTATGCAGTTCAGGCTGGCCTTGAACTCACTTATGAAGCCCAGGCTGACCTCGAACTTACAACAATCCTCCTGCCTCAGCCTCCCAAGTGCTATGATTACAGGCGTGTGCCACCACAGTCTGCTAACCCAAATCTTTCATGATGCAGATGGAATCCACTTCTCCTCAGGTAGCAGGAACCTCTGAGCTCAGCTTCTACTCTGTCAGGCAGAGCAGAAGTGAGGGCACCACTGCCAGCAAACCAGCTCAGTCCCTCCAGCCTGCCTCCTCAGCTGGCTGTCCTGTAGCCTCCTTACAGATGATGAATGTCCTCAGGCTCCAGAGGAAGTGTCTACAGGGCAGAACCAAGCCTTGGGGTCTGGCGTGGGGACTTCTCCAGCAGTCCAGCTGGTGTGTGGAGAACGAAGCTCACTCTTGTGCAGAGAGTAACCTCGCTGGCCAAGTCTCTTGCACCGTAGTCTGCCTGGCCAATGCCATTTAGTTACAGAGAATCTATTCTGGGCCGGATCCCACTTCTGGGTGCATAGGGCACCAGCAGTAAAGCAAAGAAATGAAATCAAGAGCAGCAAGTCTCTGCCCTCATGGAACTTACTTCCTAAAGGAAGAGGTCAATGCTGATAAGTCCTGTGGACAGGAAAAAGTAGATAAGCAGAGAGTAAAGTGAGGGGCTACTGTAGACAAGGAGGCCAGGTTCACCTGTATGGGGAGGTTATATTTATTAATTAAACAGGTGACAGAGAACAATACACAGAGAAGTGGTGAGCACGTGTGTCACCGAGGAGAGCCCAGGTCAATGGAACTAGCTTGTGCGCTTGAGGACAAGCAGATGTCTACAGGGCTGGACCAGACGTGGGGGAGCAGGAGAGAGCTGGGGAGGAGGCACCAGGCAGAACTGACTCTCTAGGCCCCGGGGGTTATGGCAAGAAGTGTAGATTGTGTTCTAAGTGGAGTGAGAAGTCACTGGAGGCTTAAAAACAGGTGATACTTATTTTTACAGGCTAATTTTGGCTGCTATATGGAAAATCAGAGGGTTATTTGTTTGTTTCCTTGCTTGCTTGCTTGCTTGCTTGCTTGCTTGCTTGCTTGGACAGGGTCCTGAAGGGTTTGCAGGCAACATGACAGGAGAAGAATGGGAGCAGAGAAGCCAGCTAGGGACCTCACTCAGCAGCCCAGGGAGGAGATGATGCTGGCTGGACCAGGGAAGCAGCAGTGCCATCTGATAAGTACAGCTGGTCCTCCCTTTTCATGGATTCCATATTCACAAATCTTTCTACTCACTAAGATTTAGATCGGTCTTTTGCACAGATACGCACAGAGCGGAAGAAAAATGGAGTCACCAGTGTACCCGTTCCCAGCTGAGGCCGAACAGGGTGGCACTTTGCCTTCCTAGTTCAGCTCTTATATATAAAAATATTCTTTTCTAACTCATGTCATGTTTTCACATTTTTGTGCTTTTTGCCTGTGATTCCTCTGTTTCAACTGGTCCCCACGGGTAACTTTAAGTGCTGCCTGGTGTCCCCAAGTGAAAGAAGACTGGGTTGTGTCTGATGGAGGGAAAAAATGTGTGACAGCAAAGCCTTATTCAGGTATGAGTTTTCAGCAGTCCATATTCAATGAGGGATCATTAAGCAAAAATGCACACTCGTGATTACAGCAGCATAACTGACATTAGCTAAATCACAGAAGTGGTCCCTGTGCTTGTCAGATGAACAGACAAACAAAATGCAGTGTTTGTACACAACGAGGTACTATTCAGCCATAAAGAAGGATAAATTGGAGTCATTTCTAGGAAAATGGGTAGATCGTGAGACCATAAAGCCAAGCAAAATAAGTCAGGCACAAAAGCTGAAATATTGCATGGTCTCACTAACATAGGAGACCCAAAATATAAACAATTTAAAGAGCAAACTAAAGCCCCATGTTGACTCGAGATGAGAAGAAGATCTGCCTTGCTGGAACTAAAGAGGTATACTTGCCCTCTAGAAGCGAAGGGGAGATTGTTCTACCTTTGAGATCCTCTGTTCATTCTTTTCTTTGAAGCACAACATATTTCTATCTTGTAGGATCCCAGAAAACTAACATTGTTCCTTTGCTTCATCCCACCTCAGACCTTTTTCCATCCAAGCTTGGTGAAATTTCAGAAGAGATGGTTGATTAGATCCATGACTCACACTCATAATTCCTTTACCAACTGGTTGTCCGGTCCCACGCTGGTACTCTCTCCAGACATGCTTTCTTATTTTGGTGATGTGGATCGGCTAAGAAATTTTCAAATCTATCAGTTTTGTTTCCTTTTTCTCAGTGATTCCTTCTGCAGTTTATCTCTCTCCTCTTGCACCTTCCAATAAGCAATAGAGAACAGCTGCAACGTCAGTGCTTTGCTTCAACATTCTATATTTCTAAAATTCCTGCTGAATATCTCAGTTCTTAATTCACAAGTTCTACCTTCCACAAAGTACTGGAACATGGTGGACCCATGTTCTTTACCACTTCATGTCAACATGTCCTTCCCTAAAGTGTCTGACACTCCGGTCTTTACATCCACCTTTGATCTTACCAGAAGCCACTGGAACACCCATACTTCTATCAATGGCTCTGTCTCGGTTACTTATCTCTCATTGCTGAGACAAAATACGTGATGCCCAGAATTAAGGAAAGAAAGGTTTCTTCAGCTCCACAGTTTGTGGAGGTTTCATTCTATTCTTGGCTGGATCCAAGGCGGAGTGACACATGGCACAGGGCAACAGTTCGTGGTGGTGGAAGACAGCAAAAGCAGCAAGAGCGAAAAGGGAGGAGCGGCAGAGAGCGAGCTGCTTTCTCTCCCTAATACTGAATACAGGCTGCCTGCCCCTGGGCAAGTGTAGTACTCACACCCATAATCCCAGCATTGGACCATGGATCAAAGAAAACTCTAGTAGCCCACCCTACAACTTCGTGAGGCTTTGGGGGAGACATCCAGACACAAACCATAACAATCACTTCAACAAAATTTAGGATTTTTCCTAACATGCACCCCAAAATTCATCCAGCCTCTAACTCGAACTTAACTCCTGAGCCATTTCCACATTGTTAAGTAGTTGTTACATCAGCACCCCATGTCACAGTACCAAAATCTACTTCAGTTTGTTAGGGAAGCCCTAATACTGCACCAGACTTGGTGGCTCAAACAGGAGAAATTTATTTCCTCCAAGTTGTGGAGCCTACAAGTTCATGATCAAGGTGCCAGCAGGTTCAGTTTCCTCCGAGCCCCCTGCCCTCTTTGTGTGCATCCCTGTTGTATCTTTTTGTGTCCAAACTTCCCCTCTTTGTATAAAGATATCAGTCTGTCTGGATCAAGGCTCACTTTAACGGACTCACTTTAATTAAGTTACATCTTTAAAGGCCTTATTTGCAAATGCACTCACGTGGTTAGGGTTAGGACTTTAACATAGGACTTCTGTGGGTGGCAAAACTCATCCTTTAAGACTCATCAGCAGCTATCTTCTCTCTTCCTCTTCCTTTAGTCACTGTCTTCCCCCACCTGCTTTCCTTCCCTCTTAGCCATCTGTCACCCAAGGGGCGTAGAGTTCTGTAGACGTGGTGTCTCCTTCTCTATCACACTGAAAATGTACATGTTTATCCTCATGGGAGGCCAGAATTGCAGCCCCTGGCAGCCAAGAAAGAAAGAAGCATGAGGAACAAGAAAGCCTTGCATTCATTTTAAGTGCTTTGACCCACATAATTCTTTCCCTCTTCACCTGCTGCATTGTTCTCTCTGTCATTTAATAAAATGACTCCAAGATTATGAGAGAGGAAGGAAACATTGTCGTATGTCCATTGTGCTCCCTGAGGGATTATGGGATTTTACGTAATTAAATATGAACCATGTAATTTCTCACCCTCTCGCCTCCATTGCATGTTTATATTACTCCCTCACTGTTTCTCAGCTCCTACCATTGCAAGAGGAAAGCATGATTCACTGTGATAAACATCTCTTTATCCACACCCTCCATCACTCACTCCAGGTTTTCTTGTGCTCATAACATGCAGCCACTTCCTCCTTGTCAGCCCACAAATGGATAGCCAGCCACTAATCTGCCCGGGTACATAGGAACCTCCTAGCTGCTCAGATGGACTCATACGCAGTGGCAAAGCAGATTACTTAGGCCCAAAGACTACCTCAGCTGGATAGTGCACCTCACTTGGCCTATGTTGGTTTACCTATAAAATAATCTAGGTTTGACTCATTTTGTATGTATTAGCCCACTCCGCCATGCATGAGCCCAAATCACTTAACAGCTTCACACAATGTGGCTCACAGTTTCAGAGGCTTCAGTCCATATGCCTCTGGCTCCATGGCATGAAATCAGATCAGAAAGACGTGTTGTACAAAGCTGCTCACTCCATGGTGTCCGGGAGACAGAGGAAAGTGGAAGAGTTCCAGAGAGGGAGAGAGATATCGCTTGTAATGGTGCACCCTGAGTGACCAGATCTCCCCAGCTCGTTCAGCTGTGAACATCAGTAAGCTAATCCACTGATACCACAGTGATCCCAACAGTTCGATTGCCTCTCTAGGAGTCCCTGAATCCCATCAAATTGATAATTAATATTAACTAGCACAAGATACAAAGAGACCTATGACTGTTCAGATTCTAAAGTGCTTTCCAAACTGTTAAACACTATAAATATACCACTATTACCCATGAGTTTTGGAAAGAGTTGGCTCCACAGCCACAAGTGGCAGCTCTAAGGAATAACGGAGACACATGGGAATCCTGTTGATGCCAGGGCTGCCCAGCCTGTCTGCTCTACAGGCAGCGTTCTGCTCCTAGGTGTTGCTTGGGGCCACCAAAGCCCTCCTGCACAACAGCCAGCCTGATGCAGATGGGGTGAGGAGAGACATACCAGGCTGACTCCTGCAGGTTTATGCCTTTGGGTTGCGGGAAAGAAGAAGAAACAGATCAACTAGGCCAGATGTTTTCACAAAAATTATGAACCTGAGGGAATGTGTGAATTAGAAATGTTCTTTCAAATTCCTTGCCTTAAAAATATTGAGGGCCAAAAGGTACGCCCTATAGATAGAACCCAAACCTTGGGAGTTCTATTCAAACTCTGGATTTGGCTCCTGGAGCAGATGCCCATGTTCTGCTCACATTCCCTCCAGCACACCTGGAAGTCACCTGCAGACAGATCTGAGCACAGGAGCCATGTCCCTCCTTTCTCCACATGAGGACAGTCTCTGCCCGATGAGAATGCTCATGTGTTAGAGTACCTGAGCATCAATAGTCCCAGAATGAGCTCCCTCCCACCAGTGAGGACCAGAGTTGAGAGTAAACCCTTCACTTCCTCATCCTGCATGGGAATCACTCAGCCTCATGTTTTCCTCAGCATCTCAGAGGGTCGCCAGCTGGGTCACCTTTTCCATGGCAGTCAGCATCCTACTAATATTTCCTGACTGATTTCCTCTCCTTTTCTGTCTCACTTTCCTCTTCCTTTTGTGTTCTCTGGGACCCCCAACCATATGAAATCCCAGCAACCAAACCCTTGCCTCAGGGTCTGCTTCTGAGTGACTCAAGCTGAAACAGTACTTATTCAGTATTGTGAAAATAACCTCTTCAGTACTCACGCAGCCAATTAGGTTACTTCAACTCACACACCTCTCAAAACAGGGAGTTCACTGTTCCACGAGGGTCCATTTCAACCTTAGCTTAGATCATTACAAATTAGAAATGAGAATTTCTCCTTTAATGAGTAGCAATCTGTTGAGAGAGAACACTGGAGTCATTCATTTGTCTTCCTCCGACATGATTTGAAATCTTTTCACCAGCAAGATCTCTCTTGCTGGCTGGTAGCTGTTCATCTGTACAATAGCAGAACCAAACTCAAGAAAAGTGAGGTCCAGCCTGAGAGAGTGGAGTATCAGGAGGGTTCTAGCTCCCTCCTTCTTCTTGGGCCCCTTCCTCTCTTTGATGTAACTTGAGGTTTGGCTTCAGCCACAGTTCACTCTCAGAGTACAGAAGATCTAGAAGACGTGTTTGGAAGTTCAGAAGGCTTTGGAAGCACAGGTCATCGTAAGCTGTGGCAGCCAGCCCAGATCTTAGCACTCCTGGTTCAGAAAAGGAAGCAAGGCATGTTTGGGGGGAAGCAAGATATAATACCCAACAGATTTGGCCTGTTTACTGGACAGCCAGTAAGCCAAGATGAGGGGTACTATCAGATTCTATCAGTTGCATCTGAATAGCAAGTCACAGAGCCTTGAGCGATACAGCAGGAAGGGCACATTAGCTCATGTCCCTGAAAGGCCCATGGTAGATCCTCTTGCAGGTGCCGTGTTACCCAGGTTCTCAAAATACATCATGGGGAAATGTCAGTCCTTATCATTCTCTCTGATTCCCTTGTGTGGATTTTATTCTCAGGTAGGTTCTCATGTCCAGTTGCATAAATGGTCTCCAGAAATTACAGGGTATATCCTCTCCATTTAACATTGCCAGGGCCAATTGGAGGCCTCCTTCTCAAAGAGCCATCAAATGCTATTGGTTTTATTAGTTAACAAGCATGGCCACTTATACATCCTGGAGCTGGAGGTGGGGATCAGGCTCATACAACCACATGGGTAGACAGGGAGGGAAGAATGGTCATCTCCAAAGGAAGATGGGACTTCGTTACAAAAAGGAAGAAACACCCAAGGTGTGCACTCCAGGGAGCCTAGAACTCTTATGCACCCCAGAAAGTCAACAGGTGTGATCCCCAGAGTAGAATCAGGGGATCAGAGCTTCCAGCATCACAAGGTCACCCAAGGGCCAGTGTCTAGATTCCTGGTAATTGTTAGTGCAATTGCTGACAGTGGTAAGCTAGTACTCAGATTGTATTTTGCCTTTACTGTGGGAAAGGAACTGAGCTTTATATGAATTATCTCAGATGTGTTCAAAACACTCCCATGATCATCACCAGCCCTAGGATACACAGGAGGAAACTGAGGCATGGGATGTTTCATGAGCTGTATCCCAGGTCACAGAAGCAAGGACAGAACCAGGTTGTATATGCAAGTGGTTTCACCTGGAGCTGCAAGTGTCAACCTCACCTATGCTTTAGGGTCACCTGGAGAAACCAAACGTCACCAGCACCAGGGTGCAGTTCAGATCCAAATATGAGAGCAGGACTTAGGAATCCATATTTTTAAAGCCCCACCACTGCCCTCCTAAACCCCGACAATGATTTCAATGTACTCACACATAGGAACTAATGGTCTGGAGTTGGGACTTAGGACAATCCTCAAAAGAGAAGGGATTACTAGGGAAATATGGTCAGGCTGGGCCCAGCCCAAGAGTAGGGGGTAATGGGCAGTTTCTTCCCATGTCAATTACTACCTTAAATTTTCTCTGCTAAATCATCCTAATTGCCAGTTTTGCCTCTTTCCCCAGAGAAAACTTCTGACTGCACTCCCTAGTAGAGTCTTAAAAATTTGTAGTTGGCTTTTTTTCTGAGTTATATTTAATTTTTAATTAACATATAAGAAGTGCACATGTTTCTGGGGTTCAGTGTGACACAGCAATACACGTGTACAATGGTAGCAACTGTGTCAGGGAATTGGCATAGCAGGTACTTGACACATGCAGCATGTCTTTGTGGTGGGAACATGCAAAATCCTCTCACTTTGAAATATAAAATTAATCGTCATCAACTGTAATTACCCTACTGTGCACTTCAGGAGCTGTGATGCTTCCTGTCCAGCTGCACCTCTGTACACATCAGCGAACCTCTTCCATCCCTCCCACCTCCCCACCTTTCTTAGACTCTGATAACCACAGCTGTGCTTTCTACTTTGATTGGATCAATTTTTTAACTTCCATAGCTAAGTGAGTGTGTGTACTATTTGTCTTCCTGCTGCTGAGTTATTTCACCTAATACAATGTCCTGCAGTTCCATCTGTGTTGCTGTAAATGACAGGATTTCATTTCCTATGGCTGACTAATATTCTGCCATGTATATAAACCACATTTTCTTCACCCATTTACCCATCCGTGGACGTATAGTTTGATTTCATATCTTGAAATCAACCTAGGTGTCCTTTTCATATCTATCTATTGTGAATAATGCTTCAGTAAATCTGTGAGCACAGAGTATGCTTTGACTCAGTCATTTTCTTTCCTTTTGAATATATTACCAGTGGTGGGACTCCCAGAGTCTTTCACAGGCCCTCTTTTCATCCGCCTTGGCATTGTAGAAGGAAAGTTCCAATGCTGGGAGCCCTTTGTATAGATGGATCTAAGTCATATGTTTCTGAATGTCTCTAAACCTAGAATAAATGTGGGACTAAACAACATATAAGCTTTACTTCATTCTCACCATTTCACAGAGAAGGGTACTGGGCTTCTTTGCTTCCCCGCCCACTTGCACTTTCTCACTGAAAAGTTCACTGGCAAGAAGTGAAAATGCTTTCTTATAAAGAAGTGAAAATATAACAGAAAGGACCACTAGATAACCTGTAATAATATCTATTGTCTGTCAACAGTCACCTCTTCAAAATATTCCCAGATAGTCCCCAAATGTGGGATGATCCTCCCAAGTCACGCAGTTACTCATCCAGTTGTTCTAGTAAGCATTCATTCAAAACATTTACATTTCACTAGGCTATCAAATGACAAAGAATTAAGACACAGAACTTACCTTGGAATATCTTAGCAGGCTGTAATCAGCACTGTAGATTGTCTTCCAGAGGCCCAGCCCTCTTCAAACACTAGAAACTAAAAGCACGGATAGTTCCCTTCCCAGCCTCCCTTGCAGCTAGCATTGGGTGGCAGGAACCCATTGAGGCAGGTGGGGTATAAGGGGACATCGCCTCGTGAGCATCAGGGAACATATGTCTCCCTGAGAAACAGAGAGATGTGCACTCAAAGAGCTCCCTTCCTGACCTTCCTTTACCTCTTCCCTCTGCAGATCAAGTCTCAGTGAACACCAGGACACATGGAGACCCTGCAAGAGACACAGAGGATGCTGCAGCAGAAGTACAGAAAGATTTTGAGCCTTGAGTGTCATTGTTGAGCCCCTGAGCCACTCTCAGGTGGACCCTGTTTCCCCTTCCAGCTGTCATAGACAATAATAAAATTTCCTGCTGGTAGGGGTCACTTTTCCTTGGTGTTCTTTCCAATGGGTAAAAACATTCTTTCCTGAAACAGTCATATCAAATAGGTGTATGTCTCTGCCTCTCAGTGGTTATGAAATTCTTGGCAAGTTAAATACACCCTCCGAGACAGCCGAAACACAAAGCAGGGAGAAGGATGGCAACCTGGCTGCTTTGTTGAGAGGACTATGTGAGATAGCAAATGCACACATATGCGCATCACAGTTGGTGTTTTGAAGACCCTTGTCTCTCTTCCGTTCTCTTTCCAAATATAGCATGGCATAGGTTTTAAAAGCTCAGGCTTAGAACCACTCAGGCATAAGCCTAAATATGGGATTTGACACTTCATTTGTGGCCATTAGCAAGTTATCTTGCCAGAACCCTATTTGCCGTATCTGCAGAGTGGGCTCGCTTAGCATCTGCTTCCTTGGGCTGTTGTAAAAATGACAGAATAAATCACTTATAACTCTCTTGACACGAAAGCAATACATAGTCAACATTTATGGTGTATTAATTATGGATTTTGATCATCTGAACAGAAAATGAAACAATGACAAGTGGCTACTATAGTTCACCATCCCCAGCCTCCCTGACTGCTTCCAAACAGAACCCTGATTTGGGGCATTTGTTGAGCTCACCTTGGATTCCATGAGCGCATCTGTTTGGCCAAGCTAAGCCCACCTGTCCTCCACCTATCATGTTGGGAAAGGGGCACATGACCTAGTTCTGGCTAATGGAGAAGAGAGCTGGGTGGTTTTCAGTCACATTTTCTCTCTCACATGGCAATCCCACTCACAGAGAACCCCTCTCTTCTTGGTTTGGGTGTTTTCATATCTGACTGTGATCGCTAAAACAGCAATAGACATTTTCTAGTTTGAGAAGTCAGGTCAAGGATTGCATACAAAACAGAATGTCTTGTTTATTTTTCTCTCATTGATGGGACAAAACATTTGATGCCCACAATTAAGGAAGGAAAGGTTTATTTAGCTTGCAGCTTGTGGAGGTTTCAGTTCATACTTGGTTGACTACAGACTGGGTGGCACATGGCAGAAGGCAACTGTTTATGGTAGCAGAAGACAGCAAAAGGGAGGAGTGATGGCAAGCAGCCTCTTTCTCTCTCTTACATATGCAAACTATCCGCCCCAGAGTGGGTGTAGCACTCACATGCAAGAATCAGTCATAAACTTTAGAAGCCTACTCCATGACTGTATGAGGCTTTGGGAGGACATCCAGAACCAAACCATAACACAGAAGAAATATGGGTTTTTGAAGACTTGGCTGAGATGTCAGTCAACCAATCCTAAAATCCACCCTGCCCAGAAGCCCATTATTTGGGACAATCAACATCTATTTTTAAAGCCAGTTCAGGTAGATATTTCTCTTGCTTATGCCCAAAAGTATCCTAACTGATATAGATGTTCTCTGGCATGCTGTTCCTCTAATATCCAAGCTCTGGGCATGCCTGGTAGATAAAGCCATAAAATTATAGAAGGATGGAAGTCTGGGAGAAGTTACCCTGTTCTCATTTGTACCTAGATGAGATGATACAAGCTCGGGTATGGGAAGGAACCTCTCCAGAACACACAACTGGGGAGTGGGGGGCAAAGCTGTAATACATGCCCACATTTTATTTGACTCATAAATCCTTTTTACCTTGTACAGCATAACCCATATCTGGGAAGATGAAAGGCTGATATTATTTGGAAATAGGAATGAAAGCATGAAGCAAAATTTCTGCCCAGACTTTTTTAGATCTGCTAATTCCCCAGGGCACACCCCAGGGCTAATTCCTCCTCGCCACACACCCAGCTTCTAACTCACCAAGGCTCAGATCTATTCAGCGTTCTGCACACAGTGATATATGTGGTACTAAATGCCAGAGCAGTGCCTGATAAACTCCCTTCCGGGACTGATGGCCCTGGGGACACATTGTAGATCAGGGTGATGACAGGGCACTGATGAAATGCTGCTCTGTAACCAGCCCAACCCTGGTGCTTAAATGCACCATTCACAGCATTGATCAACAAGCAGTAATTCTCAGGCACAGGGACAACCAACATGGAGCCTCTGGTAGAAGCCCCAGCTTCTGCAGACCCAAGAGAAATCAATGCATCTGAAGTTACCTAAGTTACCTACTTTTCCCTCCTCTTCATCTAGCGTGGGGACTGAGGATTTGTGACACAGAAATAGGCTGTAGGCTGATCTTGAGTTCAAGTATGCTAATCTCCAAATAACCATACAATCTTTTAACAGAGAGAGGATTCCATGGTAGAGAATCCAGGTGTTCATCAATACCTGTGATCCTCTTCTTTTGGGTACCTGAGGGGGTTACATTTTTATACATGCACTCATTGAATATGGGGTCATATGATTAACTCGGGCCCCTTTATTGTGAGTAAATCAGATCATATTTCTTCTGGGTCAAAGCTTTTAATTGCTGAAGTGGGATCTTCCAGTTTCTCTCTCCTGCCTTGAGAGTAGTAGAACTGAGAGCAAAGAAAGTTCTACAAAATCTTTGAGTGCTAAAGCACCATTTGGAAGAGAGCTGCTGAAAAATGATTTGCATTTACTGGGAAGAACAGGTTTTTGTTCTGTGATGTCACTAACAGGGTGCTGCTTATTATTGCAGCAGTATGACCTAGTCTGACTGGTTTCCACAATGGTCACTATCACTCTGTGGTTGTGGCCTCAGGAGCTACTATAAGGACCCCACAGCTGTTAATATACCGAAATCCCACACTGACTCAATGGGAGAAGATGCAGGAGTTTCCTGGGGATAAATACATAGATCATGCCAGAACTGTGATTCTCATTCATAGGCTGATACAATCCCCAAATCCAATATGCTTTTATTGTTAAACATCAAGAAAAATTAAACCACGGGGAGAAAAGCTCTTATGATATCTTTTTAAAATCAGATGGAAAAATCTATATCTAAGCGACCCCAATTATTTTTACTAGGGTAGAGGTAAAAGTAGAAGTGAAAGACAATATATGCAGTTGAAATCTTTGGTTGTTTTATGAAAGATTTTAATTTTATTTTATATGCTTCTTTAATCCTTTAGGTTCTCTACAATGAGAAACACTATTTAATAACCAGAAATCAATGTATCTTTAGATACAAAGTGTCCAAAATAAAATGTAAATTATTAATATCGAAAATATTCACCACTACTCAAGGAGACTCAAGGAGTGATGGGAAATAAATATTTATTAGACTCTTACTCTGTATTTGGCTTTTTAAATGTTACTGCATTTAATCGCTCCAGTGATCCTGAGAAGGAAGGATTTATTTCTCCAACGTTCAGATAAGAAAGCTGGAACCCAGAAAAGTTAAGTGACTTGCCTAATGTCACACAGCAGCAATACATCAAAACAAGGCATTTGGAGCTCCCGAGTCAGGTGCTTTGTACTACACAGGCTTGGTTTCAATTAGCTCCACTGGACAGTGGTTCCTAACTGCCTTTTGAACTCTATTCCTACAGATGAGATTTCCCATATGAAATAATGGTGAAGGAGGACCAAGGTGTTAGTGTAGAAGGTATAATCAAAAAATATGATTGATGTTTAAATTTTTAAAAATGTATTATGGGTGGAAGACATAGGGCCATTAATCCCCCTCAAAATACACTTATCCCGTTATTCCTGGTGCTTTCTGAAAAGATTGTGGAAGTCTTTTTGCTCAGTCTTCTTTCTTGTCTCTTGTGCTGTTAGATGTCCTGGGATGGAATTAAAACATTTTTCATGGTCATTTCTATCTTGGAAAAAGCAAAAAGTTACATGGTGCCAGATCTACACAGGGTACAGAAGGAAGTACCTTATGTTTCTACAAGCCTGCCTTTCCATTGGCTGGCACTCCACAGCTGCGTGCACCATTCACCATTTTGATCAGACCCATGAAAGAGGACTTCCAGAGCTGCTTCAGAAAGTGGTGAGAACCATGGGATTAATGCATTCAAAGAGCAAGGGAATACTTGAAGATCAAAGTCGATGTGTCTTTTCCTGTAATAGTTTTATTTAACCACTCATTGTATATTTTTATCACATCTTGCATTGCTTGTCCACATTTGTAATCTTATTCTCCAAAGAACAACCCCCAGAGCTGGACTTTGTGGCCTTGTCCAAAGACCTTTGGCTATAGTACTTCCTCCTTCCAATTCTCAAACTATCCCCAACTGGCCTCCAGAGATCAGCGCAATCAAAAAGAGAAAAGGAACAAATAGAAAGCTAAGTATCTGGGTCGGCCCTGAATAACCAAAGGTATAAGCAAAACACTGTTTTCAAACTTTTATTATGAAAAGTCTCCCCAAAAAAGTATAATATTGAGATTAGAACACACCTTCTTATAAACATCACCCATCTATAGCAACTGTTCGTACCAACATTTTGCCATATTTATTTTATCTCTATCTCTTTTTTTGCTGGGTTATTTTAAAGCAAATTCCAGGCACCATGGCATTTGCACCTAAATACTTCAGTAACATCTTATTAAAAATGGACATCGTTATACCTAATCATGACATTATTAGTACATCTCACAAAATTATAACTTTATTTCAGATCCTTCCCATATGCAGATTTCCTGGTTTCCATGGTTTATTCACTGTGTTTTGTTAGGGGCTTTCAATCTTCCTGTAAAGGAAGATGATGCAACTTGTCATCTGAAAGTGAACACTTTTGCAAGAGAAAGAAGGAGCTATTAATAATCTACCAGGACAAATGCGTAAACTGAGATCATTCAGAAGAAACCATATAGTGCTCCCTACCTTTAAGCATCTCTTCTCCTTACTTATGCTTTACTAAGAGCCAGAGTCAATTGTCCTATAAAATGATGCTTATTTTGTTTTTGATCCGTTCTTTCCTTGTGGTACTATTTCACACACCCCTCTACTTTGCATTCTTTTATAGAAGATAAATCTGCAGCCCACAGGCTTGCTTTGATTCAATTCTGCCTGCTTTTTAAATGTACCCTTACTCTGCTGTCTTAGTTGCGTATTGCTGCTACAACAAATTACCGCAAACTTAGTAGTTAAAAAAGACATCACTTTTTAAAAGGAATCTTACAGTTCTCCACACCAGATGTATAAAATGAGGTTCACTGGGCTAAAATAACAATGCTGTTCCTTTCTGGAGGCTGCATAGGCTGCTCCGTGGGCTGGCCTCTACCAGAGTCTAGGATCTGCCATGTTCCGTGGTTCGTCATCTTTCCCTTCCACCGTCATGGAGGTGATGATGCGGCAATGGCTGTTGGGTTCTGTGCTGTCATCACTGGTGCTCATTGCTGGCTCCTCTCTGGATTTAAGGACACTGGGTGATTGCATTGGATCCACTAGGAAAATTTAGGGTCATCTCTTTATTCTGAGGTCAACTGACTAACAACGTAAGTTCCAATTATAACCCGAATTCCCTCTTGTCAAGCAACCGGACATAATTGAAGTTTCTGGAGATTAGAACACAGCCTTTATTCTATACACTTTGCCTTCCCAGTAGTAACTGAGGCTGTCTTACTTCTTAAAGTCAGTAGATCCATCCCTCTACTTTGGGAGAAGTGACAAGTGCGTGATAACATATTGACTATAAAAATCACCATGGGCGCTCAGACCCCTCACATCCTCTTTCTACTTTATGTTTCTCTGGCCACTTCCTGCGTGGTGCCTGGTCTCCCCTTGGCATAGTTAAAGGGAGACAGTGTGTTAGCACAGTTAAGGGCACATATTTCGTGTTCTCACTTTCTAGTGCATGGTTTGGGAGTGCCGTTAACCTCGCTAGTCCTCCCTGTGCACTCAGTGAAGCAAAGAGAATGATAGTCAATCCTGGACAAGTCAGATGACATATGTCACAGCTGAGAACAGCATCCAGCACCTAGGGTGTTATCCATCCCTGGTAAGAACAAGAAACAAATGATAAACAAATGCTTCTCCGCCACCCTACTTCTCTAGCATCACCTGCCACACTTACTGCCCTTGCTACACTGGAAGCCTGATTTTGTTGTCACCAGTCACTTTGGCTTCATACAGCTGCTCCCTGTGTGAAGGTATGTAGCTGGGTTGGAATCTGACATTTCTGAAGCTAATCATGTAGTCTTATCTTTCTCAAATCAGTAAAAAGCAGTACTGACTAAGGCAGACAGGATTCTCCATCTAGTATGTTTAACTCACTAGTGAGAATCATTAAAAAGGAAAGGGGTTGGGACTGGGGATGTAGCTCAGTGGGGTAAGCACTTGCCTGGCAAGTACAAGGTCTTGAGCTCTATCCCTGGTACTGCCAAAAATAATGCTCAGTAAGACTAAAAATGATAGGGGTTTTTCTCTGCAAGGCCAAGAGATCCATTGAGTAGCATCCAGTGTGAACCAGAACCAGAGCCCCCAGTTGCAGGTGAATGAAGAAAATCAGTGATTCAGGGAGTCACTACTAGAGCAGTGACCCAGGACGGAAAGGTAAAAGGAATCCACTCGAACTTGCCTCAGCCAACACAGAGCAGGAAGAAGGTCAAACAGAAAGCCACTGTGTGCCAGATTTCAAGGCAGAGGAAATACCTGAGCCAATGAGTAAAGAAGCTTGAATGTGCTGGTAAAATATTAGACCCGGAAAAGTGAGCTATTTACTTCAAAGGACCTGAAGATTCAAAACCCTTGAGTTCAAGATGGGAGCCCTGAATCACCCTCCATGGACTTCAGTAAGAAGCTTAGGTGAAGACAGACATGCAAATATAGCCACAGATATTTATGGGATATGAGCAAAATATACAGTGAGTGATTAAATTAAAACAATTTTTACAGTAACAGACATATGAACATTAATACCCCTCAAAATTCTCCCTTCCCTTTAAACACACATCCCATTCTTCTTACAATTTCTGACAATTTATTTTTTGTTTCCAGGACTCGAG
This sequence comes from Dinomys branickii, assembly GCA_004027595.1. NCBI lineage: Eukaryota > Metazoa > Chordata > Mammalia > Rodentia > Dinomyidae > Dinomys > Dinomys branickii. The sequence goes on from PVLD010002010.1 coordinate 44,932, forward strand.
CTCAGGATCTTGAACTTGCCAGGCAGATGCTTGTACCACTAAGTTGTATTCCTGGCCAGCCCCTCTTACTACTTTCTGAAGCGTTTCTAGAAATTCTTTTTCATAACTATCTATGATGTGACAAAAGAAACACAGTGAATGCTGTTACAGACAGCCATCCAACAGGAAGGCAGGCTCATAAAAGGAGCAGGCTGTGTTCCTATCTACCTTATTCACTAGATCTTACACGGTGTGACCACTGGCTCCTCCCCAAAGTCAAACTGATCGTTAAATGTAAAGGTTTTTAATTGATTCAGGCCATGGGAATAGCCATGATAGAACAACTAGAGATACAAAAAAGAACTTCTAGAAAGTGGCCAGAATGATAAGTGTGTTCTAACGGAGGAGGATTCTTTTGAGGGGAATGAAAGGCAGTGTGTCTTTTCCTGTAACACAGTTTCTAAAAACGTAAACATTCACTGAATCTTTTTTTATACGCCATACATGTTGTCTTGGTTATTTTTCTCTCGTTGCTGGGACAAAATACCCCACACCCAAATTAAAGAGGAAAAGGGGGTTTCAGTCCTCAAGGAGCTGCCTCCAAGGCAAGGTGGCACGTGGCACAGGGGCAACAGTTTAAGGTGGCAGAAGACAGCAAAGCAACAAGAGCAAAAAGGCAGGAGCAAGATTTTTCCTTCCTTATATTATAAGCAGGCTACCACCCTCTAGGGCAGGTGTAGCATTCACACAATCTCCAGGCCCTCCTCTTGCACAGGATGAGGATGTGCACAAGGGAGGACCTTGACCCCTGCTGAGTCCCTTAGTTAAACTTTTAAATTTCTGAAGTTGAAACAATGTATCAATGATTACACATATGTACATATGACTATGGTTTGAATATGCACTCCAGATTTTGCTTGTTGGAAACTTAATCCCAAGTCATACATCAGTGGTATTTGAGATACAAGACCTGTAGGAAGCAGTTGGGTCAATAGGACGCTACCCTTCAGAGTGGATTAATCCTGGATTAATGGATTAACAAGCATATCTGGAGTGGCCTTGTTATAAAAATGAACTGTCTGTGGTTCACTTGCTGTGTCTTACCATGATATCTTCCACCGTTCATGACCCAGAAAGATGGCCTTCTCCAGATGCTGAGCAGATGCCTGCTAACACCACGATGTGGGACTTCTCAGTCTCCCAGATTTTGGACTTCCCACAACCATGATGAAATATTATTTATATACTCGCAAGTCTGTGGCTCTCAGGTACAGTAACAGAAAACAGAGTAAGACATACACATACACTCGCGCGCACACACACACACACACACACAGTAACACACATACGCACTTACTTTAGAACACATGCAAGGTTAGGCAAAGAAGCAACTTCTAGCCGGGTGTGGTGGCGTACATCTATAATTCCAGCATTCTGAGAGGCTGAGGCAGGAGTATGGAAAGTCTGAGCCTAGTCTAGGCAACTTAATAACTTAATGTGATCCTGTCTCAAATAAAAACTGAAAAAGGGCTTGGGATATAGCTCAGCAGAAGGGCCCTCAGTTCAACCCTCAGTACACCCTAAAAGCGACATGTTATAAGACATATTTCTTGATGTCTTCAGCACCTGCTATGCACTATACCTGACATTTTACAGTTTACTCACATTTTCTCATGCAAACCCAAAGCAGTGTTGCAAGGAGATACTCACATCACATTTTGCAGGTGAGAAAACCCATGCACAGAGCAGTTAAGGAGGGTGGTCAAGGACACAAGGGTGATGTGCTGACTTTCCAGTCATAGAATTTAGAACAAATCAACATCTCCCAGTTTGAAAATTAGCCAATTTGCTCCCTGCTGGAGCAGACTAGCTGGGTATTCAAAGGAAGTTGTTTGATATTTGCATATCTTTAAATCTTGCTCCAAACGGTATCATTTCTTTTAAATGGGCTAAGTGACTATGAATAATTAGCAATTAATAATTATTATGCCTCATTAACTTAATAAAGGATTATATCTTTATAGAAAATGCAGAGCTAGTTAGAAATGAAGGTTAACCCCTGCATTCTGGGACTCCTCAGGGAAGATTTGCTCCATCAGGGCCCCTGGGCAGAATCCAAAATCTCTACTTACCTGGGGCTGGGGCCATTGACCCACACTGCTAACCTGTTGTGACCAGACCTGAAGACCTGGCTTCCTTCACTCAAACCTATAAAGAGCCGTCACCAACCAAACAAAAGACAAGAAACAAAACAAAATGTCAAGCGCAGTTAACAGCTCCCCTGGGCAGCTGATTGTGACCCAGAATCCAGCATGCTCAAGCTGGTGGCTATACTAAAACCTCAGAGCTACACTATACAGAACGATCACTTTGCCAACATAAATATTGGTCAGGCAGCCCTCTTGGCTGGGGAGGAGCAGGAAAGGGAAAAACCTTCACTAGGGCACTTATCCTGGGCCAACAAGTATGACTTCACTCACCACTGTTGTGTTCTTAGGATCTGGTCCCTCTTTCTCAAGCCTTCTAAACTATTTCCCTGAACTAAGTCTGGTGCCTGCAATCCTAATAGCATGAGATAGGAAAGAAAAAAAGAAAAATCTGATCCATTTTCCCCCTCTCCTGAAACCCCTTCCTTTGGCTTCCCACTGTCCTTGGGAGAAAGCTCAGAAGGAAGGTGCCTCTTCAATCAACTCAGGTTCTTACTACTTTCTTCTCTCTGCTGGATGCTCCAGTCCACAAATGTTTCCATACTTTTCCAGACTAATGAATATGCTTCTTCCTCTTCCCAGAATTCTGAGAGGCTGAGGCAGGAGTATGGAAAATCTGAGCACAGTCCGGGCAACTCAGCAACTTAATGTGACCCTGTCTCAAATAAAAAATGCTCGCTGCTATCTCCCCTTTATTCAGGGTCACTCCTACATGCACAGAATCTGCAACTTGCTGTCCCCTTCAAGGATAGACAAGGTCCTTTTGGCCATTATAGCCTTTGGAGACCGCTTTAAGGGCACCAGCTACAGTGCTGGTCCCCCTGTCTCTTCTATGAGAACATCAGGTGTGGCTAGTGGACAGCAGAGTTGGCATCTGCATGTAGACTCTCTCTGCCACTGTGTGCTTTTGCAAAACACCAGGTGTAGAAGCTAGCACTGAACACACTCCATGTTGGCTGTCAGAGGCCTCTGGAATGACCCACCAGTTCTTCATGGTCCAACTTCATCTGAGGAACTATCCTTACTGGTATCTTCTCATCACCACTATCATAGCTAGCATCACCCCTGACCGAGTCTCTGATCAGGATCCTGACCTCTCTTTCTTCTCTGTACCAAGTCAGGAGTCTCGGCAGTGTCTCTAAGGATGAAAGTCTTATATCAGCTGCTGGCCCTGTCAGCGATGCCATGACCTGCTTAGATGTGTAATCAAGGAAGCAGAAGATGGTTCCGTGGTTATAAGTGTGGGCACTGGAGTTAGAGTCCCCTCGGAACTCTAGCTAAGCCATTACACAACTGGGTGGCCCTGGCCATGTCTCTTACACCTGTGCTTCTACCAGTCATTAATAAAATGGGCATAGAAGTGATACTAGCCCCCTATGGTGTGTGTCTTAGTTACTTTATAGTTACTGGTGCAAAATACCCAACCAACACTCACAATTTAGAGTAAGAAAGTCTTCTCTTGCCTCACAGTTTGTACAGCTTTCAGGCTGGCTCCAAGGCAGGATGGCATGGCAGAGGTCCAAAGTAGGCAGGAAGCAGCAGCCATCAAAGGACAATGGCCACGCTCACAGTGACCCTCCCCTCCCTACTAGGCTTCACCTCCCAACATCACACCCAGCTATAAAGCCATCAAGGCACTAATCCAGCACCACACACTCATGACCCGGTCACCCCCAAAGCCCCTCCTATGAGTGCATGAGGCTTTCAGGAGACCACAAGACTTAAGCGATATCACTGTGTAATTCACCCAAAAGTCTCAGAGCTATGCATGTGCTAAATGTCACCTATATGTTCCCTATCATGGGAACATAGACTTTAGCAGAAGCTATGCCAAAATGGATGCACGGACCAAGTGTGCCTGCAAGCACATCTAACAATGCCCAGGCTTTGAATAAGTGCTTACAGACAGATGACACAGAGTAATTAAGTGCCCTCCTGCCTGCTGTGCATTGAGACATCTGATACTCACACTTGTCAGGAGCTTCTGCCAAGGTCACAGGCATAGAAAGTGACACATTGTGTGACCCCAAAGCCTATGGTCTTGGTCATATTGTCTTAAGCCTATGATTCTCTCTATGCGAACACCACCACCAAATTTTCTCTCTCCATTTTGCAAAGCCCCTGCTCCATCTGCTTTATTGAGGAATTCACAGGTACCATTCCAGCCTCTGCAAAGATGGTGTCTCTTTGGAAAAATTCCTTGACTTCCTCCAGCTGACCAGTACATTTGCCTCTGTGCCGACCCCAATCCTGGCCATGTCATTCAGAACAGGCTATGCTATGCTGCTGTAACACACAATCCCAAGACCTCAGAGATTTCAGCTGTGAAGATTTATTTCTTTATCACACCAATGGTCCATCCAACATTATCATCCTGCCCAGACAGGCAAATCAGCTTCTACCTTGAATGCTTCTGGTCATCATCAAAATGGCAAAATGATAAGGGTCACTGTAGGAGGGGTCTCAGCATGCACCAGGTTTTCTGTTTGAACAGTTTTCCTAAAGTTTAGATGTTGGTACATTAACCCCAATGCAACAGTGTGGAGAGGTGGCACCTTTGGGAGATGTTTTAGGTTGTGAAGATTTTAACTTTATGAATGAATTAATGCTGTTGATAAATGGACTGTGAGGTTAGTCTCTTGATAATCGTCATGTTCTCTTTGACCTTACACTACAAGATAATAGGGCACAAAGGCCCTTCCCAGACACTGCCCCCTCTCTTGGACTCCCCAGCCTCCAGAACTGTGGGTCAATAAACTTCTGTGCATTATAAGTTACTCATTCTGTGATATCCTGTTATAGTGGCCAAAAAAAGAACAAAGATAAACTTATAAAGTGAAAGTTGTCTTTCTGCCCACATTTTATCGTCTAAACAAAGTCACATGGTTAGGTCAACAGTTAGACATTGGCAGGCCTGCAGATGGGCAACTAGGAAGCCCTTGAAAATATGTTCTTTTGCTTCCTAATCATTAGCTAGAGATCGAATCCACACAAGCTTGCCTGTCCAACTTCAGCTCAAGAGAAGGTAAGATCCTCTGAGCACATTGATAAGGTCTGGGATATGCACAAAACTCAGACCATGTAGGAAAACCTCAAGATTTCAAACGAAACTAAACTACAAACCTCCACCTCAGAAGTAAACAAGGACCCAGTAAGTCAACATAGTCTATTTTCCCTGTGAAAGAACAGTGACCTTGGAGGAAGGAAAAGATATTCCTTGAAAGACCCAGTTATCATAGAGAAGGAACCAGAGATGTCATTCAGGGCAGCTGCCATCTTGGTGCTTGCTGGTCTTCATGCTTGAAGGCATATTTTCTAGTTCTGAAAATCTATCATTGGATGATAAACCCTACATGTACTTTATACAGTGGCCTCTGTGCCCTGCCTGAAAGCTTTTGTCAAAGACACAAAGAATCCAGGAGTGTCACTGGTTTCTTGCATCTTTAGGACCTTGTGTTGTGAGAATCCAGCTTCCTGGTAGCAAGACAAACAACACACAAGTGGTCGGGAGGGGGTGGCCCTCCCATACCACTTTCTATTGGTGAATGCTGCTTCTTGTCACATGATGACATGGAGCTCATTCACTTCTCTGTCTTCTCACTCTGGAATCTTCTAGAATTTACCTTTACTTCAGGATATTCCCTTACCTGGAACCTGCACCAGATAGGCAACTGCTGCCTGCACATTACATGGATGGGTGGAGATACCCTGAATGAAGTCCAGATCAGAATGATTTCTCTACCTTGACTCCTCTTTCTGCACATAGGCAGATCCCTTGCATGGCTGCCCAACCACACAGGCTTTTCCCTCTTTCAGACACACCAGGCTCATTCTCCTGCCCCAGGTCCTTCATGTGTGCTGTTCTTGTTTTCCTGGAATGCTCCTGGTGAATTCTGTGTGTATGAGAGACACCTTCCTTAACAAGCCCTTTTAAAGGAGTCTTCTAGCCACAGCCCTCAGGACACACATGTCCAGCTTCCTGAAATCATTTTGAAATTCCACTGTTGATATGTGTACTTACTCAATGTTTGACTCTTTGCTGAAAGCTGTGTCTTCCCGAAACAAAGTGCTTGCCCATTACATTTACCCCTATATCCTTAGGACTAGAGGACTGTTTGGAGCTAGTAGGTGTTAAATATAAACACATTAGATTGACAGATAAATTATTACATGAACAAATATGTAAATGAACAATGTCCTGCTGGAGCATGGAAAGAAAACTATCAAAATTCGTTCTGACGACTACAGAAAATTTTACCCTGAGCAAAGAAAACACATGAGTCCCAACTTCCCTGGATTTATTTTTCAAAGATCTTCAATCCATACAATCAGCTCCAGATGCCCTTTTTAAATGCATGATGACAAGCAAAAGGAGGGCAAATTAACTGTTTCATTAATGTTTATTATTGCTGGCATATTAGCTTGCAGTCAAGTTTATGACCCAATAGATTTGCTGTCTTGATAAGTGACAGGTTGATGTCATGGCACCGAGGCAGGAAGCTCAGCACATTCTTGCCTCTTCTAATTCCTCTCGAGGGAAGCAGCACTGTACATGACGGAAAAGGACACTCATTCACTTGAACCCTGACTCCGAACCCACCACACACACTGGTTATGCCAGGCTGTGCAGTGAGAAGGCCGGGTGTGAATAGAAAAACACGTGTCCTCACTCATTCCACTGGTGTCTGTTTTTATCTCATACACAACTGCAAGTAATGAATCAAAGAGAAACAGAAGTGGAAATCCTGGATCTGATTCTCACTCTGGAGTCTCACCACTCGGAATGTGGGCTCAAGTTCACTGTGCTGCGCGTAGAGATTGCTCTTCTCATCTTTGTCCTTCCAGCTCCTCCACCCACATTTATTCCATCAGTACCTCCTGGCCACCCTCCCTTCAAAATATGTCCTGAGTCTCTGGACCTCTCCTCTCCATCTCCCTCGCACGCATCACTCATCTGAATGTCTGTGACTACTTCCTAACGTTCATCTGGGCTTCCACTGTTAACCACCCCCAAATAGCTCCCCACGTTTACCTCAGGAAACGTTTAAGGTGATTGATTAGATCAGTCCACCCTCCTCATTAAGCCCACCAGAGGTTTCTCCCTGGTCTTAGAATAGGATCAGTTTTGCTACCAAAGCTCACTGCCTCTTTCCAAGCTCAGTACCCTTATCCCTGTCTCTCTGCTGTCCTGGGGCGGGTGTCCTACTCTGCCTCCCCACTTGGACTCTGCTTATTTAGCTTTGTACATTGAGAGGTGTAGCAGGGAGAATGCCTCAGTTCCACAGGGTAGGGACCCTTACTCAAGGAAAACTGGTTATCTCACATAAAGCAGAGTCTGGTCATAGGGTCATTCCAGAGGCAACAATAATTTTCCAGATTCAAACACAGCTTTCCTCAGGCTGGCTCCCTTGGGCCACAAGATGACTGCCATGGTGACAGGTTTCATGCTTTTTCCCATGTGTCTTTTTCCCAGAAGCCACTGTGTATGTCCCTTCAAATCACCTCACTTGAGCAGAATTGTTATATGTTCCCTCCGAACAACCAAGGGAAATAAGATAACCTTGGTTATCTTCAATTTATTGCAATTCAATGTAGGGTTGCTATAATTTAGACCTAAACTGTCTCCCAAGCAGCTAATGTGTTTGGAAGGTGGTTTGTATCACAAGGGTTCTATATGCACCAGTAGAATCTTCCACCGATGAGCCCACAGCTCAGTGTGGTGTTGTGACCTGGAGGGGTACGATCTGTCTCTGACTCCCCACTTCTTTCTGCTTCCTGTCCTGGGGTAAGTAGTTTCCTCCAGCAGGCCCTTCCACTATGCCATTCTCTTTAGAGTCAGACAACCATGGATTAAACCCACAAAAAATGTGAGCCAAAATAAAGCTCCCCTACTTTAAATTATGGGCATCAGGTGTTTTGTCCTAATGATGAAAAAGCTGACTAATGCAGGGGTCATGATGGGGAAAGGTTGATACTCTTCTCCCTAAAAAAAAAAAAAAAAAAAAAACCCATAGTTCCACCAAAATTACAGATGAAGGGGTAGTTGTTTGGGGAAGCAACCAATCTGCCTGCCTCAACCACAGATCTGGGCTATAGAGAATGATGGATTTCATTCTCAGCTCTTCTACTTGTAGGCTGTGTGATATTTGGTATCACTTTGCTTCTCTGTGTCTCAGTTTCATTATCTATAAGATGAAATTCATTATACAACCTGGTTTTTTTGGGATGTTGCTAAGATTGGTGTAAAGTTAATTAACATGCTGAGGATAGAGCGTGACAAATGATAAATATTAGTTGGCATTATTCTGTAAGGTGCCCACTCGGCAAAAAGGAAAGATGTGTTCTTAGTTTCATCACTAGAAAGAAGTTTGTTTTCTATGAGTGTTACAATTCTATGGGATAGGCAATGGTAGCTGCTGCTTAAAATGAAAGACTGAAACTGAGAGTTAGAAAAGCAGGAATTCTGACCTCTAGTCTCGTGTTTGATCTTCAGTTGGTGCTTCAAGTTCCTGAGAAGTAGGGTGCATAGCCCCTAGAAGGGCTGAGATCGAAGAGGCATCTCTGACATGACTTGACATGACCATTAAAGCCAGGGACCACCTGTTTCAGCTGGAGTCTCCAAAGCCAGTGGGGGGAAAGGGGAGAGAAGCAGGAAGCCATGGGCAGTCTGAGAGTTCAGGGAGGGGTGGGACAGGCCAGCTGGTGAAGACTATTCTCTCTGCGGGCCAGGACAAGATAGAGCTGGGCAGGTTTTCAAAGGCAGGAATGCTATGCAGAGAACACAGAAAGTAAGAAAAACAATTGTTGCTTACCAGGGCATTTCCCCACTCCCATGCACACCCCAGTCAGCATCCCCCTGTATTAGCTCTTCCTGTTCTCCTGGTATTTCTGGCCACTGAGACTGTCATTCAGCCTCACAGAAAACATGTCAATGTCAGGATACCAGGCACAAATTCCAGCTCTGTACCACCTGATTCCAACATGCCTGCCTCCAAAATAATTAGGAGATCTGAGAGGACCTCCAGCTTGCACTCCTCCGTCTCTGATGATAGCGTAGGATTCCTGGCTGACACATGGATACATCTGTTCCCTAGGCTGAGTCACCTCATGGGCTTGGAATTAATTCACAAGCATGTAGTAGAACTTCTGGGATGACAAACATAGGTGATCAGTGGACCCTTTCTCCAGGGAACAATGGAACAGGTGAACATTATTTTTCAAAATCTGGACCGAATGGTCCTTGACTCTGGTCCCAACTCTTCAGGAGGCAGAGGTAGGAAAATCACCTCAGTGGAGGAATTCCAGACAGCCTGGCAACACAGTGAGACCCATCTCAAAGGAAAAAAAAAATCAAAGTTTCTAGAAACTGTCCTGAACGCATACAGCAAATGGAAAACATTTGTTCAAGAAGAGCTGCTAGACCAGTGAGAACAGCGAGCCTAAGGCGTTTAAGCCATAACACATCCACTATCCCCTCATCTCCAGCTCCACACTGCAGAGCTCTACCCCAGGTGTCTACAAACAAGAAGGCAGAGGTTCCTATTTGAGGTCATGTTTTCCCACCAGGGAGGCAGCTACTGGCATCACTCATTCCAGCACACACACCCATGTTTCAGCAGTTCTATTCCAGGGACCAGAGCAGAAAGCACATGGCTTCTCCTCATCCACCCAGTCCCTGCTCCTATGGCAGAAATTCTACCCCAAGAATGAGAATACTGAGGTCCCAGGGCACCTCCCCAGCTACTTCAGAGGCTCCACACCCAGAGGGGCAAGGAAAGAACACCAGGCACTGTCACCCCTCCCCAGCTCCCACTCTTAGGTGTCATCCCCCGACATTAGGAAAAGCAGGTCCCCACTTCGAGCTGCAGTCAGCCAGCACCCGGAGTGTGCCTGCAGAGAAATGTGACACAAAGACAGCGCCCCACTAGCTTTCTATGACTGGACTGATGTTATTTGAAATGGAGATTGGAACATTCTAGCCTTAGAGCATTGTCGAAAACAGTGGAGATTTGGGTGGGGAGCAGTTAGGAGGAGGCTGATTGCTCTGATCTAAGAACAATGGCAGAGGAATTGGAAGTTTAATGAAGTTTAATGCTATGCAACCCACTTCTCAGGAACTTGAAGCACCAACTGAAGATCAAACACAAGACTAGAGGTCACAATTCCTGCTTTTCTAACTCTCAGTTTCAGTCTTTCATTTTAAGCAGCAGCTACTATTGCCTATCCCATAGAATTGTAACATTCATAATAATGCCAGGAGTAGAGACAGACAAGAGCCATCCTGGGGCCAAACACAGTCGCAGAAATTGTGCTCATGCATGTGCATGAGATGGTACCCATTCTCCAGCAGGTACAGCATGGCATGGGGCTGGTCAGAAGCACTTCCAGAGCCACACACATCACCAGTACAGAGAGCTTAAGTGAAACTTGTGATCACACACACTGAGCAGTGAGCTGCTCTGAGCCCTGAGGGACCCCTAAAAAGCCAGGCTTTGAAATAAAATCCCAGTCCTACTGACAGTTCAGCAGGAGGAATACATGTCCAAAGGCAGGTCTTCTCAGAAGCTTAAGAACCTGTAAGACACTATGCTCCGGCTTCAAGTGAGGCAAAAACAATTAATTTCCTGAATCATGACACCAGGTCTGAACACACATATATGTGATGTGAAAGTTTATCTGGCTAAAGGGAGGTTGGCACAACCACTGACCACTTTGTAGCATTGCCAATCTAGAAGGAAGGCCTCACTAACCAGGCTGAAACATAAAACTAAAAAGAGAAATCTGAGCAGAGGCATCAGAGACTACACAAAGTGCAGACAACAAACTCTGCGAAATAATTTCAGCCAAGTCACTATACAAATAAATAACTAAACAAAAAAATAAACAAATCTGAATCCAGTTTTGCTGGATATACAACCTGAGAAACCAAGTTTTGAAGAAAAATTAGACCTACAAAGAAACAGCAATGTGCTATCTATACATAAAATCAGGCAATAGAAATTGCCTTTGAAGAGGCAAAAGTATGGAATTAGCTGACAAAGACATCAAAGTAGATATCATGAATATGCTCAAAGAACTAAGGGAAAATATGCCTAAAGAATTAAAGGAAAGCATGATTAAAATATTTCACCAAGCAGAGATAGAAATAGTGAAAGGAACCGATGGAGATTATATAGTTGAAAAATACAATACCCCAAATGAATAATTCACTATGGAGCTCAAGAATTTCAATCAGAAGGAGGAGCAAACTTAAAGTTAGATAAGTAGAGATTATGCATTGTGAAAACAGACTGAAGAAAGCATGAGGAAAACGTGAATTAAGTTTCAGGGTAATGTAGGACATCCCCATAGGCATAATGAAAGTGCAAGAAGAGGAGAGAGATTAAGGGATAGAAAGATATTTGTGAAACAGTGCCTGACAATAGCCCCAATTTGATTTAAAAAAATATTTTACACATTCAAGAAGTTCAGTGAGTGTCTAAGAAATCAGGTAAGTGCAAATAAATCTACATCCAATAGCACCCTAGCTAAAACCGAAAGGAAGTGAAACTCTAAGGAAATTCTGAAAGCAATAGAAAAGAAGCCATCATGCTCAAAGGAACCATAATAAGATTAACAACTGATTTCCCATCTGAAATATGTAGGCCAGAAAGCAGGACAACTACATATTCAAAATGACAAAAATTGCACATGTGTACACACACACACACGTGCACACACACACACACACACACACACACACACACACACATCTAGCAACAGAGATTTTCATACCCAGCAAAACTATCTTTTCAAAACTGAAGATAAAATATATTCCCAGATAAAGAACAACTGGGATACTTGTTGCTAGCAGACCTGCCTTAAGAGAAATCCTTCAGGAAGCCCTTTAGGCTCGAAGCAAGTTACATTATTATAGGCAGCTAAGTTAGACAAAATTAATATACAGTCAGAGAGTGACGGGGCTCTCAAGCAAGTCAATGAAAAATGAAAGACATCAGAATTGTGGCTGGAAGCGCATATGAAGAAGGCCAGGCCTCAAGATAAAGATGCAGTGGCCAGGCCTACATACTTCCATAAGGTAAAAACAGTAACCTGGATTATTCTGTAATTAGCACCACCTGGTCCAAGAAGTTCAGATAGACATCAGTTGCCCAAGTGTGTGACCAAAACATCTGGACCCATCTCTTCCCAAAAATGTCTTTGTTCTTTCCATGTACCCTTGCTATATGGTTCATTTCCCTATTGAATCAATACTAGTTAAGCAGTTATACTTGTTGTTCTATAGGTTGACTATAGTTTGACCCACATTGTACCCACACTGCAACTTTGCTGTGTAAATGACCTCTGACTTAACAGTCTCAGTGGAAATCCACTTTTGGGACCCCTTCTGTCTCTTGGGAGCTGTCTCTTAATAAATGTTTCCTACTCTTAACCTCTGTTGTTCCTTAAAATTAATTCTTTGATTTCGGGAGACATAAACTCAGCACATGTAATGTCTAGTAGTTCAGGAGTTATATCTCCCATGTTAAAATCAGATAATTATGTAAAGACACACCATGAAAGAAAAAGATGCACATAAAGATAACCATTTTTGAATAAAAATTCAAAAATTCAAAGACAAAAATAAATTGAAAGTAAAATGATGGGAAAGATACATCATGCAAACAGCAACCAAAAAGGACCTGGAATGGCTACACTGGTGTGATGCAAAAGACCCAAAGACAAAACTTGTTACTAGAGACAGAGGGACCAGGGATATAGCTCAGTGGCATCAGTTCCTGTCTGGCAAACACAAGGTCCTGAGTTCAATTACTGGTACAAAAAAAAGTAAGATATTTCATAATGCTAAAGAAATTGACCTACTAAGAAGGTAGCAAAAAATTTATATTTATATATTATATATGTATTAAATTTATTTTATATAATTAAAATATATTAATATTATATAATTATATATAAAATTATATTCAAATATAATATATATTTAATTTATATATTAAATTTATATATATATAAACGTTTCCTACCTTCTTAGCATATATATATATATATATATATATATACACACACACACATACACACACACACACATATACATGCATACATATATATCTTTAAAGTCCAAAATACATGAAGGAAAAAACTAAGAGAATTGAAGAAAAATATGCAATACAAAACTAATAGTTAAAGACTTCAGAGCCAACTTTTACTAATGGACAGAAAATGAGGCAAAAGATGGGCAAGATCAATAGAGACATAGAAGATCTAACCTTAATCAGACAGTTCCATACCTAATTAGAACATTTCAGCAAGACACACTCTTTGTGTGTGAGTGTTTGCTTGATTTGGTGTTTGTTTTTTCTGAAACCAAGTCTAGCTGTATATCAGGCTGGCTTTGGATACATAGTGCTCCTGACTCAGCCTCCTCAATACTGAGATTACAGGCATGTACCACCACATTCAGCAAGATACATATTTTTTTCCCAAAGCACACAAAATATTCTCCACCAGAGACCATATGTTAAACCATAAAAAGCCTCATTAAACTGAAAAAGATTAAAATAATGCAGAGTATGTTTTACAAACACAATGAAAAAATTAGACATCAATAACAGTAGGAAATTTAGAAAATCCACACATACATGGCAATGTAGAAACACCCTCTTATCTGGAATGGGTGCAGAACAGAGCCACGTCATATCATTTTGCTCCACAAGCTTCAGATCAGGTTCACTTTACACTCCATTTTCTCCCTATTGAAAATAACAGAAAGCATTTTGTTTTATTGGCTGTGTTCTAATATGTTTAATAATAGCCAAAAGTGCACACTGAGGTTCATCAAAGAATCTATTACTAGACCCTTAAAAACACACTTAGTTTCTCATGTGAAATACTAGACTTTGTCTGAAATGTTTCTTCTTCCTCTATTCTCTAAAGTTGAGGTTGTTAAACTTTTTCAAAATAAGGTACACCTCTATACAGAACTTAACACTTGGAACAGAGTATATCAAATATATTTTGAAGGGGGAGAAAAGTACAGCATGAGTTCTGTTAGGAAGAAGTATGAAAGTATTATATCTCATCAAAAATTATTCTTGAGAAAAGTAGCTAATTATGCTGTGTTATGGTTGATACATTGTGTCAACTTGGGGAGTCTAGAGATTTAACTAAGTAACTCAACAGTTGTAAATCTTGGGGTAAACAGGATATGCCCTTACCCTTGCAGGATGTTGTTTATGTTAATTTGGGAAGCTTTAAAGGTTAACTGTGTGATTCAGGAGGAAGCCAGGGTGCTTTGTAAACATCCTGAGCATGTGGAAGAGGGGGGGCATGGAGGTTATGTGAGAGGTTCACGCCCCTGGGCGGGGGTAGACTGCTTACAATGTAGGGAGAAAAGGAGGCTGCTTGCAGCCATTCCTCCCTTTTGCTTGTGGTATTTGCTGTGCTCTGCTGCCCTGAACAGTTTGCCCTCTGCCATGTGCCACTGTGCCTCAGAACCAGCCAAGTATGGATTGAAACCTCCACAAAATGTAAGCTAAATAAACCTTTCCTTCCTTCATTTTGGGTGTTGAGTATTTTGTCTCAGCAACAAGAAAAAAGTAACTAAGACATGCTGATTTAGGAAAAGTGTTTTAGGTCGAAGTTCAGTATAAATCAGAGTCGAAAACTGAAATACTAATATGTTGAAATATGTCGCTCATGTGACCAGCAGAAGAAATAAAAGTTGTTACTTTAAGCAACTTACCAGAACTGTTTCGAAGCAAAAATTGACCCTGATGCCTCTAAGAGTCCCATGAATATCCGAATTTCAGAGTCCAAATTGTAGCATATTGTGTAAGATAGAAAGAGCCGGCCAAAAAACTAGCAGCTGTTGTGTGTTCACTGTTGTCCTTTGCCATGTATTGTATTTGAAAGTGTAAACAGCAAGTTTAAAATAAAATGTTCTATGACTGCCAAGAAAACCACCATGGTAATCAGCGGATCAAAGAAAAATGACAAAGGAAATTTTTAAAAATTAGATAAAGTAAAGCCAAAATGCAACCTGTGAGGCAAGATCTCAAACTACAATTAATGTTTAAATTTTTAAAATGTATTATAGTTAAAAACACATTGTCATTAATCCTCCTCAAAATGCCCCACTCACTTTGAATATAGTTATCCCATCATTCTGGCCACTCAAGCAGTTCTAGAAGTTCTTTCTGAGTCTTTAGTTGCGGTTTTAGCTGTCCTCCTTTCAAAATGTTCTCCTTTCGTGGCCGTGCTGACCTTGGAGAAGAGCCAGAACCAGCAAGGTGCCAGATATGGTGAATAAGGAGGGTGAGAACACACCGTCATGTTTTGGGGAGGCTGCCCTTCTGCTGAACGCTCTCCGTGGCAGCATCCACTATGTTATTTATTACACCTGCGAAAAGGTGAAGGAGGACTTCCAGACCTGCTTCAGAAAGCAGCCAGAATGATGGGATAAGCGTGTCTGAACTGAGGGGGAGCATTTTGTGGAGGATTGATGGCAATATTTTTACTGTACTGTAGTAAAATTTTACAGTACAGTAAAAATTTTACTGTAACTTCTAGTGCATTTTTTTGACATAGTATTTTAATTATCCCTTGGACCCAAACTTACCAGATGCAGCCAATGCAGTACATGAGGGAAACTGGTTGTAAACTTCAAAATGAAGAGCATTTCAAAAATCAATCATTTTACCTCCCATTTTAAGCAACTAGTTACAAAAAAGAATAATACAGGAAGTGAAAAGAAAGAAAAAATTAATAAATGTTAGGATGCACATAAAAGAAATAGATAATAAAACAATAGTAGAGAATAAATAACAAGACCAAAAATTGGTTCTCTGTCGTCAATTTTTTTAAATTTCCCAAACTTTATAAAAATGTACAAATCTTTAAAATAATTGCTTCAAACTTTTTCAGCTAAACTAACCAAAAAAACAGAGAGGAGACTCAAATAGCTGGGGTCAAGAGTGAAAGATAGGTTGGCACTAACAACATTGAAAAAATGTAAAAGATTACAGAAAATAATATGAATGCATAATATCCCAGTAACTTAGCTATCTAAGGTGAAATTGACAAATTTTTGCAAATATATAAATTATTCACAATAGCCAAAAGGACAGAGATGATGAAAATGTCCATTAATGACTCACAGGTAAAGAAATTTTGGATTGTTCCTATGATAGAATATTATTCCACAACAAAAAGAAACGACAGACTAGTACATGCCACATCATGGATGACCCTTGAAAACGTTAGACCAAGTGACAGCCAGTCATAAAAGGCAATGTTTTGCAGGATTCCGTTGCTATGAAGGTCCACTGCAGGCAGTTTCAGAGAAACAGAGACTGGATTATTGGTTGCTTAGGGCTAAAGACAGAGTGAAATGGAATGAGGATTGGCTCCTAATGGATGTACAAGATCTTTCAAGAGAAACGAAACTATGCTAAACTGAGATTATTGTGACAGTTTCACAACCTTGTGAATATACTTTTAAGATATTGAATATGAATAGCTCACTTTTAGTGGGTGAATTATATGTTCTGTGATTGAAACATTAATAAAATGATTTTTAAAAAATAGGGCCATAATCCTAGGCTCAGTGAAATCCTGAGTGGTTTGAAAATAAAAGTCCTCACCCTCTGCGGTGGCAGCAAAGTCTTTGCGAAGTAAGATGAGAAAGCCAAATGGAAAGAACAAGGATCTTTAACTGTGTCACAGAGACCAACATTTCCATTGCCTGGTTGAGTGAACTTGTGGCCCCTGAGTTTGTCCATCTGCACAAGGTTGTCATTGCCCTCACTCGATGGATTTCAGGAAAGATGAATGGCTGCACAGGAAACGTCAGTGCCCTGTACAGCAAAGAGCCCACCCTCAATGCATAATCAGTATTAAAATTACACTACATCAGTATTTGGCAAGAATGGAAGGAAGTGATCGTGCTTGGGTACTGAGGATTTGTTTTTAGTGCTGATAAATAATATGATGCTAAAGACACTTTTTCTGAGTGAATGAATGAATGAGTGGATAAATGAGTGAATGAATGAATAAATGAATGGAAGAGCAGCATGCCACTCTGGGCACCATGATTCATCCTGAGAACAGATCTGATGCATCAAAATGCTGAACAGCACAAGAAATAACCCCTGAAATGAAAACTTCAAAAAGAGGACATTATACATGGGATTTTTCTCTTTAAAAAAATGAACTATGAAAAAGACTGATGAGGGAGGAAATGTCTAGCCTCAACTTCAAACATAAATAAAGTGTGACACTAAGTGTGTAGCCGGGAACAGCGCCGAAGCAGTAGATAGAGACATGCTTTTAACCCCTGCTGGGGCCTGGGCATCAGAAGATGGGGAGCAAGGGTGTTTGATTGCTTTGGGGACCCCACAGCCAAGGCACAGTGATGTCTTGAATAGCCTCTTGGCTAATGTGGGAACCAATGCAGTATAAGGCACAGTGATGTCTTGAATAGTCTCTTGGCTAATGTGGGAACCAATGCAGTATAAGGCAATGTGTGTGTGTGTGTGTGTGTGTGTGTGTGTGTGTGTGTGTGCACATGCATATGCAAGCGTATTTATTTGGCACCTACTCCTACCGAACCCCTGAAAGTAAATTCTCTCATTTAATTTTCCTAGCAAACCTGAGAGGCTGGTGTTACCAGTCCCATTTGACAGATGAAATAACTGAGTTCCCGAGAAAGTGACACACTTAAGGGTATGGCTGGTCCCTTGACAAACACTTCTCATTTCCCTAGACGAACAGTGCTAAGCAGGCTCTAAGTCAACTACTCCTCACATCACGCAGGGCAGCAGGGAGCATTGTTTTATCCACTGAGCAGATGAGGAGACAGAGGCTGAGAGGGGTGGATTCCCTTGCCCCTGGTCACACTGACACTTACCTGGACTCAGCTGCCTGGCCCTGGAGTCCGCGTTCTTCCTGGTTGCTGTTTTGCTTGGGGACACTCTTTTTTGTTAGCATGTATTTGCATCACAATATGAATATACTGATTGCAGGAAGTTGACATGTGCACATAACATATCTTAATTCTTTCTTCCCTGCCCTGCCCTCTGCACCCCTCCATATCTTGGTCTCCTTCTCTTTTGCAAAAGTTCTTTCTCCTTATGTCCTATTATCTGTCTTTTATTTTGCTCTTTAATTTACTTATGCATTTGGTTTCTCAAGTAAGAGAAACCATGCAATATTTAAGCTTGTGTGACTGATTCATTTCACTTAGACTTCTGATCTTGGGGTATATCCATTTGCCTATACATAAATCAAACTTATCTTTTTCATGGCAGAGAAGTATTCTGTTGTTTACAAATGTCACATTTTCTTTGCTTTGTTTTTTACATTATTTATGCTTTAGTTTTCTCATATAAGAAAAACTATATAGTATTTAAGGTTGTGTGTCTGATTTGTTTCACTTAGCATTATGCTTTCAAGGTGTATCTGTTTTCCTACAAAAGGTTCAAGTTCATCCTTCTTTATAGCAGAGTAATATTCCATGGTGCACAAACACAAATTTTTTATCCATTCCTCTGCTGATGCACACAGAGGCTACTTCAAAGATTTGGCGGCTATGAATTTTTCTGCTACAAACATGAGTGTGCATGTATTGCTGTAGTGATGTCTTTCACTCAAGAAGGACAATAGCTAGATCAAATGGAATTTCTGCTTTCAGTTGTTGAGGCATCTCCATACTGATTCCCATAAGGGTTAATGTTTCCCATCAACAATATAGAAGGACCCTCCTTTTCACCACAGCCTCATCAGTATTTGTTATTCTTTGATTTCTTGGATGTTCACCATTCTTTGTGGAGTCAGATGAAATTTCAGTGTTTATTCAAATTTGCCCTTCTCTAATGCCCAGTAATGTTGAACATCTGTGCATAGAACTCCGCTGGTATTTCTTCTTCTGCAAAGTATCTATTAACTTCAGTTGTCCAATTTTTATAATTTTGATTTGGGGCAGCCATCTAGTGCCATCCCCTCAGATGCATGTTTGTGATCCATGCACTTTTCCACAGGCACATTTCACTTTAAAAGAAATTTTGAGTGGGGCACAGGGGTGCATGCCTATAATCCTAGCTCCTCAGAAGGCTGAGGCAGAAGAACCCCAAATTCAAGTTCTGCTTAGGCAACTTAGAAAGATCCTATTTCAAAATAAAATATAATAAAGAGGGACTAGCAATGTGGCTCGGTGGTAGAGTGCTCATACGTACCATCAGAAAAGTAAATAAAAGCCAAATGTGGCCGCACACACCTATAATCTCAGCATTCGGAAGGCTGAGGCAGGAGCATTGCCATGAGCTCAAGCAAGCCTGGACTACATAGCCAGACCTTGTCTCAAAAAAGAAAAAGTAAATAAAAACAAAAAGTGAAAGAAATTTTGCTTTGAAAATCATAGACATACACCAGGGATATAGCTCAGTGGCACAGCACCTGCCTGGCAAGTGCAAGGTCCTGGGTTCAATTCCCAGTACAAAAAAGAAAAAATCCCGGACCTAGAAAATGGTACTCTATGTCACATACAATGCTGAGAACACTGATTTTTCAGTGTAAGCTTTCTGGGGATCTTTGTTTCTGCAGAGTTGTTGGAACTATATACTAAATGCTTTTCTGTGCTGAATTGTGCCAGGAGCTACATTCATGGACAGAGGCGACATCACAGGGTTTACTACGTGACTTGATACAATCTGGAGCCTCAACACAATGAGTCTGTCTCCACTGGGCCAGAGACCTGCTCCAGGCCATCTAGAACGCCCCTCCCTGCAGGAGGACAGATGAGGCAGGGACTCTGCAGAGGTCGCAGGAGAAGGGACTGAATAGTGTGCAGCGTGCTTCTTTCGCCCCTGAAAGCCAAAGTAGCTGAGATCTTTCACTCTTTTATCTGTTCACGAAACGCACTTAAATACCACTTCTACATTAGGGGGATGCCCAGACCTTGCAAAGCTCCCAGGGAGGAAGGCATTAGGGAGGCTGAGCAGGGGGCACCCGGGGAGGAGCGGCAGGAGGAACCAAGGCAGGGAAGGCAGCAGGAGCCCCCTTGAGGAAACGGGTAAGTTTAACCCAGCTGGTGTGCAGATGTCGTGGGGGAAAGTGGTGGTTTTCGAGTCTGGCTGTGCCTTTATTTCCAGGGTTCCAGGAATGCAAAATTCTAAGATTCTGTAATTCTGAATATCTATAATGCAACAACTCTCTATTATTAAGATTCTCCGAGTTTTCCAAGAGGTGATAAATACCCCTTCCTAAATCTCTGGCTTTCGGGCACAATGAAGTCCCATCTGCCCTGGATTATCCCTCTGCTCGTATAGACCGGGCTAAAGACAAGTATTTGGAAGAAAAAGCCCACGCGCAATGCTCTGCAATCTGCCTTCCAATTAGACCCTGTATTCTTCTCTGCTCAGGACAGAGAGATAAAAGAAAATGCAGACAGGGCCCCTGGTCAGACTAATGAGTCATTTCCATGGGCAGAGTGAATGCCAAGCCCCGTTCATCCGCCAGACCATCGCCAGCACAGGGTGAAAATACAGACTAATTTATGTGGAATAAAAACACGTTTTTACATGGTGCCCTGACACCAAGACAGGTGTTTCCTCCCCACAAAACAAGCCCAATTATCATGGTATGCTCTGCAGCCTTGGCGGCTCAGTGAGAAAGTTGCAAATTCCCTTAACCCTTGATAACACTGCAAACAGGAGCAAAAGGAATGGTGCTCACGGACCATGGCGGCTGAGGAGGAAGCTGAGTCTGCACAGGTGAGGTGCGCAGCCTGGTGCTAAGAACTCAGGCCCTGGAGCCACAGTGTGTGATACCAGGAAACTGCTCACCCTTCTGTTGCCTCAGCGGCCCTTCTAGTTGAATGGAGCCCAGCACAAC
Organism: Dinomys branickii; assembly: GCA_004027595.1. Lineage (NCBI taxonomy): Eukaryota > Metazoa > Chordata > Mammalia > Rodentia > Dinomyidae > Dinomys > Dinomys branickii. The sequence continues at coordinate 66,009 of PVLD010002010.1, forward strand.
CTTCCTCACAGAGATATTGTGCTGCTTAAAAGACTTACTACCAGGGAAGTGAGTTCACAGTGGCTGACACAGAGTAGGTGCTCAATAAATGTTAGCTATTAGCTGTTTTTGCTTTTAAAAATAAAGGCCAGGAAATATTGCACAGTATATGCTATATTAAAGGTTGTAGCATTTACCCGATGAACGATGGTTGGTAGTTACCTATGAAAAGGTCTGAGGCAGGTAGTGGGTTAAACGAATAAGACTGGTCATATTGATGCATGGGGGTAAGTTGGCAGGATGGGAGACACAGAGGGCATGGCATGCCAAAGGAATTGCAAGTGATTTATTATAAAAGAGTACAGGCTCCATATGACCTGGGGTGTGGTGGACAGCAGCAGGAGATAGAGGTGACAATGTGAGTTTTGAGGTGCCTTGCCCTTTCAGGTTATTATCCCAAAGTGCCACAGACCAATTGGTTTATAGACAAAAGAAATGTATTACTCACAGCTCTAGATTCTACAAGCCTGAGGTCAGGGGGCCAGCATGGCTGGGTTGGGGAAAGACTCTCCCTTGGGTTGTGGAAAGACTCTCCCTTGGGTTGTGGACTGGCCCCTTTTCCTTGAGCCCTCCCATAGTAAAACGAGGGTAGAGAACCCTCTTGAGTCCCTTCTGTGAGGGCACTAATGCCATTTACGAAGACTCCACCCTTCTCACCTAAAACCTCCCAAAAGTCTCACCTCCGAAGACCGTCATCACCATGCATGTTAGAGCTTTAGCACGTGCATTGTGCAGGAGGAATACAAACTCTCAGCCCACTGCATGGAAAAATCGCCAAAGGAGTTTTAGAACAAAGCAAGTATTAGCTATACCTGTGTCCTTAGTGTCAGAAACACAATTCAAACTCAGACAAAATACATGTGGGCTCATATGTCTGGAACTTCTAGAACACATTAGTCTACATTAGTTCTAGAGTAGCTAGACTAAATTCAGATGCTTAAATGATTAGTGCCCCTCCATAGTGACAAAGACTGATCTGCCACCAAGTCTGTTGGTTAAGTCATACTGAAAGAATGGTATGCTTCAGGCTTGGGTCTCACTGGCTTCATCTGACTCATATCCTTGAACCAGTAGTTGCACCAATAGAGGGGTGCTCTAATTTCTGATTGGTCAGATCTGCTCATGTGTCATGTGCCTATGACTGGAGAACCGTGGTAGGATTACTGAGAAGAGAAAAGGAATAATTCCTTCACCCACAAGGGAGGAGTGTGTGTGTGTGTGTGTGTGTGTGTGTGTAAGCATATTTGTGCTTTCCATTTTTAGGGGTTTGTACTGTTTACTTTGTTGTGATTGTGCTTGCATTGTTTCACCAAAAGAATGCAGATTCTAAGTAAGCAAAACCTTGAAAATGTACAGAGCATGTATGTGTCAAAGTCAAACAAAAAATATATGAAAATTCTCCAGTAAAGGAAATTTTATTTCGGAGTTAGAAGTAGGACTGTAATCCAAGACACACATGCACAGGCCAGGGTAGCCTCTGGTAACTCCAGAGAGCAAAGAGAATATTGGAGATTTTGCTAAGACAGAGAAAGCTATGTAAATTATTATGAAAGAAAGTTCATTGACACTTTCAGTGCCTGAGGTTGCTGGTAAACTCTGACTGGTAAGCAGCAGCAGTTACTATATAAATCTCGCCTTTGGGTCATAGTTGACAGTTCGGTGGATGATTGCTACAAAGAAACCATACATTCTTAAGGATAAGACAAGCTATTTTGCTGGATTGGCCTACCAAGATGTTTCCCAAAATGATCATCTGGACATTTGCCCCGCAGCCAGGGTTTCCTGGCTCTATTTTAGATTAGTACAGCAAGAATGCATTCGTTTCTATGCTTGGCTTCCACGTTTCCTACTTTTGACAAAGATCTTTCTTTGAAAGCATTCAAGTTCAATATCTCAGAGTTAGGGCTTTCAGGATGGCATAGACATATTCCGGTTGTTGGTTTAGTATACTGGAGAGGAAGTGCATGAGCCAGTGTCAGGGACCCAGACTACATCTGAGCAACAAAGAAGCCAGAAGGAAAAAATAAAACTTTTCAGGGCAAATTCCTTTGAAATTCAGTGTCAAATTCTATCGTTAGGCCTGTAGACATCAGCAATCATCTTTTTTTTTTTTGAGACAGGGTGTCTCTTTGCAGTTCAGGCAGGCCTTGAGTTCACTTTGAAGCCAGACTGGCCTCAAACTTGCAGTGCTTCTCCTGCCTCAGCCTCCCAAGTGCTAAGATTATAGGCGTGTGCCATCATGCCCAGCTCAACAATCATCTTAAAGCACCATGTTAACATTATCTTTTTAGAAGAGCTGGCTTTACAAAGCCTGAACAGACAGAGATTAAGCATTATAATATGAAGAAGAACTAGCAATGATAGAACCAACCCAATTTGATATTAGCTCTAAACCATGAACTTAGCTCTGAAGGCAAAGCTTTAACAACATGTGTAGGTGTTTGTGCTTTTTTGTTTGTTTGTTTGTTCTGAGACAGGATCTCACTGTGTAATTCAGGCTGGCCTTGAACTCCCTATGTAGCCTAGGTGAGCCTTGAACTCCTGGTGACCCTCCTGCCTCAGCCTCCTGAGCACTGGGATTACAGGCATGCACCACCATGTTCTGCTTGTTTGTTCTTTTGAAACATAGATTTGTCATGATGACAACAGCAAGACAAGAGGAACCATGGCAAGAGGAGTGATGACAGTATGCAACATGCCTGTTATTGTTACACCCCCTGTACTCACAGCAGACATGGCTAATCCATTGCAGTGTTCTCCACAGCAATGATCCTTAATGTTGCCACCTGTTACTCTCAGCCAGACTTGCCTCCCACCCTTGGTTTGTGGACAGGGGGTCTAATTGCTTTTCCTCTTTCTCACATACCATGCATCTGATCTGTTTTAACCAGGAGGACATAGAGGAAGGCAAGTCAGAACTGATGATTTTTCAAAACTCTACACTGAAAAGGGAAAGGGGGAAAAGTTATGCAGAGTTACAGAGCTGGAGTATGGGGCGAGGTGGACTGAGTACAGCTGAGCGTGTTTTCTCTCAGCAGGAAGCGCTCAGGAGTCAGAGTGCTCTGTGCCTAAAATCTGTCCTTACTATTGCTGCGGTTTGGGTGTGAACTGCCCTCAAAGGTCCGGGTGGTGAAGGCATGGCCCCCCCAGCCCATGGTTCTGTTTGGGGAAGGGGGTATTTAAGAGGTAGGGCCTGGTGGGGAAAAGGTACATCATGACAGAAGTGCCCTGCCTCTGGGACCCCTGCCCCATCCTCCGTCCTGGCTTCCTGGTCACCTCTCTCTTGGCTTCTATGATCGCATGTTTCCTCCGCATCGTGTTGCACCAAAACAACCTCAAAACAACAGGCCTCAGAGACCAGGAACTGAGGACTCTGAAACTCTGAACCAGAGTAAAATATTTCCTTCTCTTACCCAGCTTCTCTGGGGTATTTTATCACGGTAACACAAAGCTGACCGAGAAAACTCGGAACTGACCCCGCAATCTCTTTGGTTCTCCCTTCACTTGTACAGATGTGCTCCTTCATCTCAAACATGGAAATCACAACAGCACTCCCCAGGGTGACCACGAGGATGGCAGGGTAAGGTAGGCAAAGCACTCAGCACTCGAACCTGGTAGGGATCTTGGTAGTCATTGTCAGTACACCTCCCTGCTGTTTTCCAGCTCCTACGCTCTTCTGATTTTTTTTTTTTTGCTTTTCTTTTTCTTTAAACTTGAGGAAGTGAGATAATTAAGATAACCAAGTAGTTTCATGACAACCTTATGTAAAACTGTCTCCCTGCAGATCCTTCCAGCTAAACAGAAAACAGGATCGGAATTTGCAGAAGTCACTCGGTAAACACTCCTATCACTGGGGACTGAGGAGACTGGTTAATTAAATACAGCTCTACAAAGACAGAGTTCATCGGATACCAAGTTACTACGCTGTCCATGTTAGAATTATCAGCCTTATTATAAGAATTAGGATATAGAAGACATGGTCAAAATGTGCCAAAGGTTCCCTGCTACCCTCCAGACCAAACACTACAAACCCTGGTCCCAGATTGTGTTTTCAGCCCTGGACTCCTGTGGTCTTCACTTGTGCCTCCCTTCCCTGGTCCCCAGGCTCCTTCCTGGCCCCTGCATTCCTTTGACATCACTTTGCCTTTTCCACCTCTGTCTGTTCCTCTACAAGCAGGCAGAATGGTACGTGTCCATCGTGGGTCAGTAGGTCTGGAAGAGCACCAGCTGGGCTGGAGTCCTTCTGACACTTCAGCCGAGCCTGGATGTGGTTGCCTAAATATCCCAGAGACCCCACAGTGATCACAGGAGATCTGTGGCCCCCCATTTGGGCAGGGCCTGGAGAGCACTAGCAATCACACAAGGAAACCACAGAAACTCTATTTTCATGAAAGCTCCTTCCCTGGACTCTATTGCCAGGGATTCCAGATAACAAGATACACAAAGCAAAAACCTGATCACGGTGCTTAGAAGAATCTATTGTTCATAAGAACAGAAGAAACTGTACTGTCTCTGGAGCCTCACCTAGAAATGTCACAGAGGGAAGGACTCCCATGAAAAGCAGCAGTCATAACAAAGACAGCCTCTGTAAAAGCTCTGTGTTGCAGGCACTCTGCTAAGTGTTTGTCGTGTATTCAGCCCCTTAATTCTCCTGCTCTGTTTTATCATGATGGGACAGAGGCACAGCAAGCTTAAGCACTTTTGCCAAGGTCACACAGCTAGCAGTAAGTAGCAGAGCTCAGGACTTCAACCATAAAGTAGCAGATGACTGACACCCACTCTCTGCAGTGCTCAACAGAAGTGGAATGTTCTAGTGCTTTTCTTTACCCAGTCAAAGAAATTTCTCTCAGCTAATTCTAAAACTTCTTTTTAACCCCAGACACACAGCATATGCAGCAATAACAAGGACTCTATATACAAATCATCATCGACCTCTGTCACATGCAATGGGCTTTGGTATTTTCTGTGATATTCTGTTTTATTTTGTATTATTCTTAATGCTGGTTGCCATCTGCTAAACTGATTTCAAGATGCACTAATTAATCACACTCCATAGTTAGGAAAATGCCATGCTAGACTCAATGTGGTAAAAGAGCAGGAGTTTTCTCAACACTGTGAATCCAGGGCTCAGTGTGGCACCAGGGACGCTCACCCAGCTGAATGTTCAAGCATGAACTATGTTCAGAGCAGAGATGCTCACCTGGCAGCCCAGGCCTTGCATCTAGCCATAGGATCATTTTATTTTGCCTACATAGAGGTTACCTTTTTGGGGAAAGGTTATACTTTAAAAAATCAGAAGATTTGCCCAGTATGGTGGTCCATGCCTGTAATCCCAGCACTTGCGGTGGGGGCCTGAGGCAGGAGGATCAATGTGAGTTCGAGTCCTGTCTGGGCTACAAAATGAGCTCAAGGCCAACCTGAACTGCATAGCAAGACTGTGTCTCAAAACAACAACAACAATAACAAAAACAGAAGATTCAAAGAGGGATGTGGATCCGCAACTTCTGAATCAGATCTGGCCACCTGGGGGCAGTGAGACAGGAAGAGAGAAACTCCCTATTTAGACAAAGCTGTGCTCACCGCTTCCCCGTGATCATCCCAGCCCACTCTCTCCAGCCCAGCTCCCAAACCGCATTCCATCCCAGCTCACTGACTGGCTTGGGCCCTGCCCGGGAACTGTGGGCAATCAGATTTGGTCCCGTTGGAGACATGATATTGAGAAAGAGGCAAACAATGGCACAACTCTTTGCCATTCTCCATCGTCTGCTAGGATGTTTTTTTTTTTTTTTTTCCGGGACCGGGGATCGAACTCAGGGCCCTAGTGCTCAGCGGCAAGCACTTAGCCCACTGAGCTGTACCTCCAGCCCTGCTAGGATGTTTAAGTGACTTTAATGTGCTTGCACATTTACAGACATCTGAATTTAGGCATTTTGTTCCATTTGCCTACCCAGACTAGCTGTGTAGAGGCATCCGTGCTAACATCGCGCATCTTCCTTGCTATAAAGCCCTTTATAGCCTTTCCGAGCACCTGGCTTTCCTGCTAGGGATCTTCAGAAACTGAGTAACAATCAGGTGCCCGGAGAGAAGCTGTCTGGGTAACTGGCCTGGAAGTTGTGGCTGGTGAAGAGCGCAGGCTGGGAGCAGCCTGCCCTTTCCTCCCTGAGACGGGAGAGCAAGTCTTCTAGCTGCACTGTGACTCTGCCCCTTAGCCCGCACGGTGGAAGTGACAGCAGCTTCTACCGCAAGCGCTCCGCTGTGGTGCGGGTAAACGCCAGCAGTTACTCCACACGGAACGTAGCGGGGGTCTCGTCATCTCAGCTGTGCAGCAGCAGGGCGGTGCGGGCTTCCGGGCACCTGAAGGTCTGTCCCGCTGTCACCAGCTCAGGCTGAGGCTGAGGGGGAGGATTTGATTGTTTCAAGCCCACCTTTTGTCTTCATCATTCCCTGGGGGAGGGAGGTGGCTGTCTGGTAACCATGGTAACCCAGCTGACAGGTTGCCAAGTTCAAAACAACCTGATTCCCCGCAGCGCAGCGAGAAGTTTTGCTGACATCACCCATCTGAGGAGAGGGAATGAAGGCTGAATACACACCGCCATCCGTGCCCAGTGAAGGCAGAGGGGCCTTCTGCTCCGTCCTTCCCATGTATCCAAGGACTGATGCTCGTGCTGAAGAACAGCCCATTATTATGAAGTGACCAGTGCGACATCCTTGCACACTGTTTATCTCACACAAAATGCAGTGCCTGAGCCTGAGCTTGGGGGTGAACAAAGAACCACTCTTACTCAATTCTTTACCATGTAATTCTGGCAGGTGACTTAGCCTCTGTATCCTCACCAGTAAAATGGGTACAGAAAATTTCCCTTGAAACGACTTTTTTCTTGGGAGGAGGGGTACGGGGACTGAACCCAGGGCCTCTGCACTCAGCTACGTCCCTGGTCCCCTTTAAATTTATTTTAACTCTCTGACAAATGCTTCTTAAGAAAAGGAAACCCGCAGGCAGTGCAGCTGAAAACTCATGTCAAGTCTGGCACACAGCAAGCCTGCGGAGGCTGATCTACCTTCCTCTTCTCCAACTCTAGCTTCTCTGTTCTGCCTGGTGCATCCCGATTCTATGCCTGTGCTGTCTCCACCTCTCCCACCAAGGACCTCCTCCTTTTCAAAACTCAAATCTTTAGTGTTGAAAACATCATCAATTCCCTCTAAGGAAACAATCACGCACAGGCCTTCATGCACGAAGACCATAATCACAACAACGTTGATAATGACAAAAATCATAAGCGCTATAAATATCCCACAATGGAGGATTGATTGGAGAAACTCAGCTCTACTCATAGGGTAGAATATGATCTACCTGTTTAAAATGATGATGCACCTGTGCGTTTATTGATACAGAATTGATGACTACATTACCAGATTAAATGTAGATCCTAGAAGAACACTCATAATAGGGCCGTGTTTCAGAGAGAAATAGGCCAGTAGACACACACAGATGTCAAACTATTAGTAGTCTTTGAGTAGTTTCCCTTTATTTTTCTGATCTGAGCCTTCTGTATGTCTTGCACTAACATGTGCTGTGTATGTGCCGTAAGATATCACTGATGCAACCCTAACATGAGCTCTAGCATAGCATTAATATTAACACCTGTTTGCTAAGGCTCAGGGCCAAATGCCATGGCCGGCACAGCTTTCTTGGCTACCTCTGGCTCAAACAGCAATTCTCTCTTCCTTGTCCCTCTCTAAAGCTCATGCAGTACTCTGAGCGCCTCTGAAGACTTTTACCATGTGGCTCTGTTTGTTCTTAGGTGATGCTCTGTGCCCACTCCCCACCCAGGCACTTGTTCCTAGAGGGCAAAGGTGGCCATGCTAAGTCCCTATAGTCATTGGTTGGTGAATGAGTGAGTGAATGAATGAATGAATGAATACATGAATGAATGAGTGAATGAATCCATATTCTGGTCTTCAAAGCTCTGGTGCAATGTTTACTCCTCTGTGAGATTCTTCTGGACTTGTTCCGCATCCCTCTGCCCTCTGGATGCTCTGTCCCTCTAAAATGACAATACTGTCGTCTCTCTCTATCTCCGTCTCTCTCTGTCTCTGTCTCTGTGTCTCTGTCTCTGTGTCTGTCTCTGTCTCTCTCTCCCTCTCTCTCTCCCCCAGCTGATTGCTTGAGGCAGAAGCCAGAGGACTCTGGCTGGGAGGGTGGTGGGCAGACTTGGCTCCAAAGTTGCAGGGTGTAGGGTTAGGGGTTAGGTAGGTGGTACTGCAAACAACAGCTAGAAAATGAGAAAAGGCTTTCCAGGAAGGGGGCACCAAGGTCATTCTTCAGTATGACACTGAGGGAAGTTTTCTACTTATTCCCCAAAATGGTGATACTTAGGACAACATCTTTATTGTCTTTATTTTCAGAAATATTTCATTATACTCCATGTACAGATCCTCATGATGCAGCAGCAAACAGAAATAACAAAACAACACCCATTGGATTTGGAGACATTTATTTACATCTATGGGCACCAGTCAGGATCCTTCCCAGAATAACAGCTCTGAACTCTGGTGGTCTAGGGCTTACATGGGACAAGCAAGCAGGAAGTACAGAGGCAGGATGGCTTGTCAGCTGGGAATTGGTTTATACAATGTGCATCATGGTGACCAGTCATTTCTAAAAGACAGGAGCAACCGGAACTGGAACAGGAACTGTTACCTGGGCAACTAAGAAACTGAAGTGTCCTGGCTGGGGGCGGGGGCACATTTTTTGCTACAGTGCTACTTTTTTCTATATAAATGAATATTACTCCAAGCCATAAAAATCCTTACAAAATAAATTTAAATGATTGCATAATATTCCACCATATGCATAGTCTTTAAACTTAATATTTTCCACTTACTTTTTATATGTGTTATTTAGGATGATTCCTTGAAATGCAACATAATAGTTATTAAAATCTCCAGGGAAAGTCAGTGTTCACTAACCTCTACTGTCTTAGGATCACTTGGGGAACATAATAAAAAATACTAAAGCTCCAGTCTTACCTGGAGAAATTCTGGTTTAATTAGTTTGAGGTGAGCACAGCCATCCATATTCTTCCCCAGGCTGTCCCTGTATGCCATAGGGCTGAGAACCATTTTATTTAGTAAATAACACAGAGCAAGGCTCTGACGTACAGGAAGGCAATCAGATTTGAAATTTTTTTTTTAATTTTTTGGGTTTTTTTTTTTTTTGGCAGTACTGGGGATCGAACTCAGGACCCTGCGCTTGCTAGGCAGGCGCTTATTCCACTGAGCTATATCCCCAGCCCCTAGGCAATCAGATTTGGGTGAGATCTTTCTCGTGGCCTACTTCTCACAAGCTTGGGGACCCCGCCCTCAGCCCAGCTTGGGTTGGGAGATCTTCCACTTGCTGGATGTGGGATCCTCCATCACCAACCTCCATTACACCTGCCTTATCTGTGGCTTGAAGCAGCCAAGCTCTAAGTGGCCAGCTGTGTTCTCTGTTACCCATGAGTTCTAGAATGCAAAACTGTGTGCTATACCCACTCTTGTTTATCTCCCTTAGCACTAAGCTTAACATGGTGTTTTTTCAAACTAGTGAGTCATAAAATGGCATGAGTTAGACATCAATGTTGTCTGGTCCCCTGCCTTCTGGTATCATGGTGTAATCATATCTCCATCCTCTGCAAAAGAGATAGTTGGGTAACTGACTCTGCCAAGCGAAATATGCATAGAACCAAGAGATACATTAAGAGACTGTGTATGATTGCTCTGTCTCCTACTGAAGTGATTGCAGAAGCACTGTGGGAGTAAAGTCCTGCAACCTTCGGTTCCTGAGGTCCTTCAGCACCACCCCCACCTCAAACACACACACACACACACACACACACACACACACACACACTGGCTCTCATTGCCCACCACACTTTCTCATTCACTTTTTGAACCACACTGGTCTCCTGTTGGTTTCCTCCCCACCTCCACCCTCCCCTCCAGCTATTGCTGGCTCTTCCTCGGCGTTCAGGTCTGAGCTTAAATGTCATTTTCTCTACAGAGTGACCTTTCCGGCTATCAGATCTAACCTAGAGATCCCCTAGAGAGATCTGACAGAGATTCGACTATCACACTAGAGACAGGATCCACCCGTTCTATTTAGTTGTGGCTTTCTGTGATATCTCTTCTTTCCTCGTGGCCGTGTCTCAGGCTTGTCTGTCTCTTGAGCACTATTGGTGTTTCCTCCACTTCCCAACACTTGGCATTTAGGAAAATCTCACAGGTGGTCCTTTCTCAAATACACACAAGATATAATAAAACTAACACTCTGGCAGGCACAGATGATGCTACCAAAATTCCATATTCTCCCCCACATTTTGCAGCCTCAGTCAGGGTTATGTTAGGGACTCTACACTAGCGAACTGAGGGTAGAAACTGTATGTGTCCCTACTGGCTTGTAGCTAAAGCTCATGTGGTTCTTCCCCTGCTGCAGCTGAAGGGCTATGAGTTGCAGGAGGCACAGTCACACACTATAAAAAAGCTGCCTGAGCACCACTGGATTTCCTCTGACCTATTAGGTGACCTTTATTGTGTTGAGCCGGCTGGACTTTTAGGATTTATTTGTTATTATGCAAAACCTAGCCTAGCCTGAGTGACGCAGCTCTTAAATCTCACCAGATCCCTGAATTTACCTGGTCACTTTCGCAAGAAGACCCTGCATTTCATAAGGTTAAAATTTTAACTCTTTCTTATAGACTGATAGTGAGGTTTTGCTTCACTAGAGGATAGAATAAAAAAAATTTGTGTATAAAAATAAGGAAAGCATACACACCTTCAGCCAGCGAACTGACCAGAACCTTCAAGATCCAGGACAGCTGGCTCTGGGCATGCGGGCACACACGCATGTTCTGCTGGCAGAGTAATCAGAGAGACCAGCGATGGGGAAGTGTCTTAGCAAGGAGCCAGCAGTTGGGCTCTGGAGAACTCCACCAACAGAAGACCAATCCCAGCCCCCACATCCAGAGGCCAAGGTCTGCTCCACACCCAGCACAACTCCCAGGGCAAACTTGGCAAGAGTACCCAGCACATTTCTGGGTCTGACACGGACACTATCATAGAACTGTAATCACCAAAGATATTTACTACTTTTTTCCTCTCTTGTTTGTCTCTATTCCTTTCCTGTCTGATTGGGCATCATCTTTTTTTGTTTTGTGTTTTGTGTTTTTATTCTTTTATTTTGGGCCTTTTTTTTTTTCTTTTTCATCTCCTCTCTTTTTCTGGTTTCTTTCTTTGTCCTTTCTTTCTTCTTCTCTTTTCTTTTTTATTCTCCTCTTTCTTCTTTCTTTTTTTCACTATTTTGGTTTATTACTTTTCTTTTTCATTTTCTTCTACTGATCCTTTTTCTTTCCTTAACTACTTCTTGAATTTAAACTTTCAAGTTAACAAACATTGCCTCTGCCCTTTCTGATTATTCCTTCACATTCTATTTCATTTTTTCTCTCCTGTGTCCTCCTGTTTCCCAAAACTTAGGTGATCACACTTTGAACTCCAGCCTTGACTCTACTTTATTTTACTTGTTTTTCACTTCACCCTATTGCTTATCCACTTTAACTCCCCTTGGCTCTCCACATGCCAAAGACTAAAACTAAACCCATATCTATTGCCATGCTCTAAACTATAGTCAAAATGCATCAAAAATCTCAATATTAAAACAGAAACACTAAATCAACAGGAAAATAAAGTAGGTAGCAATCTTGAAGACATAGGGGTAAGCAGCGAGCTCACAAACAAAACCCAAACTACAAGATAAGTACTTCAAAGAGTCAACCCTGGGATCTCATCTTATTAAAAATGTGTTGCACAACAAGTCACCAACAGAGTGAAAAGGCAATCCGCAGAGCAGGAAAACATTTTAGCTGACTGTCCTTCAGAAAAAGGACTTCTACCTAGAACATATACAAAACTGAAAAAACTCAGGCCTTCCAAATTTAAAGAACCAATCCAAAACTGGACATCTGAGATGAATATGAACTTCTCAGATGAAGAAATACAAATACAAATAAATATATTTAAAAATATTCAACATCATTAGTCATTTGAGAGATGCACATTAAAACAACACTGAGATTCCATCTCACCCCAGAAAGAATGGCTGTCATCAAGAAATCAACCAATAACAAATGCTGGAGAGACTGTGAGGAAAAACAGAACCCTTCTCCATTGTTGGTGGGAGTGTGGACTAGTGCAGCCTCTGTAGAAATCAGTCTGGAGATTCCTCAAAACACAGGCCTAGAGGTCCCATTCAACCCAGCCATTCTCTTTCTGGGTATTTTCTCAGAAGAATTAAAAACATCATACCACAGCGACATATGTGCACCCATGTTTATGGCAGCACAATTTGTCATAGCTAAATCTTGGAAACAACCCAAATGTCCATCAACTGAGGAATAAATAAAAAAGATGTGGTAATTTTATACAACAGAGTACTACTCAGGCATAAAGAAGGATAAATTTGAGAGTTTTGTAGGCAAATGGATGCAATTAGAGACCATACCCATAAGTGAAATAAATCAAACTCACATATGTAAACATTGCATTGTCTCCCTAGTTTGAGAAGCTGAAAGAGCAGACAAAATCCAAAATATACAATAGATATTGTAAAATGGAAAGAAATTGTTGAAAAGGAAAGAGAAACTGGGATGGGGGAAAGGAAAAAAGAAGACATGGAAAGGGAAAAATAAATAAATATACGTTTGTACATATATATATGCAAGATAGTTATACTACTAATTTCTATTAGTCCATTGAAAAGAAAGGTGTATGCTTATATTGTTTAATGAATTTTTCATGTCTATATCTTGTAATCTGAGCAACTACTTTGAAGAGAACTGCACCCAACATATTAACCGCTGTAACTCTCCTACTATCTTATTTTGAAATATTGTATCATTGTTTTTATTGGTTTTTTTCTGTTTAAAAAAATAATAAAAATAAAATAAGGGAGGAAATACAAGTCTTCACACTTCCTGACAAACCCAGCAGCCGCCTCTACAAAGCAGAAAAATCTGGTCCTAATTAGCCAGTTTTGCCCTGTCCTTGAGTTCCGCAGAAAGGAGATGCATCCAAGCGGAATTCATCACTTTCCAATGATTTCCTCTCGAGCAGGGACAACAGCATCAATTAGGTAGCAGGATGGATGTAGGTAAAACTTCGCTCCAACAAGGATCCAACCCGTCTTGCTTCTAATTGTCCATTTATTTTGCTCACAAATAGTGTCAATAACCCAGACGCTGCCTTTGAGGCAGGAAGTCCGTTCCCTGGGGAAGCGGCCTGGGAGAAGCAGCCGAGTGTGGTGTGAAGGTTTCCATGGTAATTACGCACCAGCCATCAGAAGGCTGTACCCGGTGAAATCCCTCGTTAGCTACCAGCCAGCTCATTAGAAGAGGTCTTTTTTCTTGCTCATATTCTGCAACACTTCCTCCTGGTGGGTTAGGAATAAATGGTCAATGCTTTGTCTATGCAAACTCAAGTCTCTTTAACCCCGAGCCCCAGGGAAAGGCGCAGGTGTAAAGGGAGAGGGGATTATTCCATTGGCCCGTGCAGAGCAGACGGTTAACAGCTTTTTTTCTGCATCCAGCAAACACCAAGATCAGCAAGTGGTGTCAGCCCAGGTCACAGGTGTGGGGCTCACTGGAGGGGAAAGTGATCCAACTCCTCTGAGCAAGACTCAGATGTTCACTGAGGGTAGAGGAGACAAAGTTCCACATCTAAGGGAAAGACATGGCAGGCAGAGGTGTTAGAAAATATTACACACCAGGGAAAAGTTTTTTTTTCTTTTTGCGGTACTGGGGATCGAACTCAGGACCCTGCGCTTGCTAGGCAAGCGCTTATTCCACTGAGCTATATCCCCAGCCCCCTAGGGAAAAGTTTTGCGATGCACAGAGCAGGCTCTGTCAGCAGGGATCCTGGACCCCACTCTCAGAAAAGTCCCTAGCTTGGCCAATGCTCTGCTGTCACCATCTTAAACTGTGTAATGATTTTTTACACAAGCATCCTTGCTTTTTTTTTTTTAACTGAGCCTCAACAAACTATGTTGCTGGTACTGAATGCCCAGGTGGACAGATATTCTAACTGGGTAAACTGAGGCAGCAGGTTGCAATATGGAGAAAGCCCATGTGCATACAAGAAATTAAGATTCCTCTAAGCCACCAGATACTGGATCCAGAACTCTGGGAGGAATCCTAACTGGCCCTGTCACTAAATGCTTTGGCTCTAGATCGAAGACATGGGCCTGAGACCTATTTTCCCTGGCCATTTCCTCTGTGGTTTTGCATAGAAGACCTAACTCCTCTGCAGCTGTGATTTTTTGTTTGTTTGTTTGCTTGTTTGTTTGTTTTCACTACTAGGGATGGAGCCCAGGATCTCTGCACTGAGCTACATCACCAACCCTTTTTTATTTGACATTTTGAGCCAGGGTCTTGCTAGTCACTAAGTTGCCTGAGTGAGACTCGAATCCTCCTTCCTCAGTCTACCAGAGTGCTGAGAGTATAGACAGGCACCACCACACCCAGCTGCTTATTGCTGTCATCAGTATTATGGGGGCATCAGAATTACCACTTGATATGACTATGGCAAAGACTTCCACTTCATCCATGCTACCCTTTTCATTGCCATGGAGTTTTCATGTTTGTCATTATATTTTCATCCCGGTAGCATTACCTACCCACCCGCTGAGGCTCCTGAGTAGCCCTGAGCTATCCACACCAGGCCTCCTCTGTCTTGCAAGGTGTTGCCCATTTCTTCTGAATTTGCTCCTACTGACCACGTCTTTCCTCTTATGTAAATTTCGTCCCCGCCCCAGATCACGAGCTCCACCTCTGAACTTTCAGGGTCTCTTCTCGCCCTCTGAACTTACTAAAGAAACTGTCTAGAGAGGGTGAGAAATGTATCCAGTCTCACCCAGTGAGCCATCTCCAGAATTGTGGCCCCACCATGGCACCCCATGGCTTTCCAGTGCTATGTTTTGCTTTTGACAGGTGCCAGAGTTCAAATGTGGTCCCCAAAGTTAGTGCATTGGAGCTCCATCCCCAGTGCAACAGTGTGCTAGAGGCGGGATCCTCCGGGGTGCTGGGGCTCTGCCTGCTCCAGTGGACTGACGCTGTTAGAGCGTGAGCTCCTGTTGAAAGGGTGCGCTCAGCTCCTTCCTTCTCAGCTCTTCCTTGTACTTTTTCTTTCCACCCTGGAATGTCACAGCACAATGATCTTTGCGCCTCTTGATCTTAGATCCCCTAACTTTCACAACTGAAGGAAATAAATCTGTTCTTCATAAACTACTCAGTCTTGGGTATTCTGTACCAGCTGCATAAAATGAACTAAGACAACTGGATGATGTTCCTTCGTTTCTGCCTGCCGCAGAAAAGTACTTCAGCAGGCTTGCACTGTATAGGATTTGCTCTCCACTCATAAATTCACTCAAATCCCCCAGGATATAGTTATCTCCAGGAAAACCAAGTGCCTCCTGATCAGGGGCTGGTCAGAGCAAGACTCTGGGCTCAAGGCATCAGTGAGCAGAAGAAGCTGCTTATTTTAAGTAGCAGTGAGCCGCATGGGAGGCTAACTGGCAAGCCAAAGGCGAGGAGGAGGCTGTTGGAGCATGACCCGGACTTGGCTCATCCCACCAGGCAAGGGCAGCCTTGTCTGAGTGTGGGAAGAGGGAAGATGGGGAACGGAGACAGGGCTGCTCTGGCTCCCTAGAAAAACCATCCAGTGCACCCTGACCTGCATGTCTCAGGACAACACAGATTTGAACCCTTCCTCTGCCATGTATAAGCTGTTCTATGTAAGCAGTGTTCTGTCAACGTGTTTTCTTATCTGTAAAATTGGGCTTAAAAATTAGGCCTCTCAGGGTCAGAGTACTTGACGCTAGTGCCCAATGCATGTTCATCTTTATGCAAATTCCCTTCTCTCTCTCTCTCTCTGTCTCTCTCTCCTCTCTCTCTCTCTCCCCCCCCTGTGTTCCTTCCTCTCTCCCTCCCCCTCTGTTCTTCCCTCTCTCTCTGTTCCTCCCTCTCTCCCTCTCTCTCCTTCTCTCTCTCTTTTCCTCTCTCTCTCCCTTTGTCCCCTCTGCTGGGTATTAAACCCAGGCTCTTTCCATAGGGCTGCATCTCCAACCTTCTTTTTCAAAAATATTTTGGAGACTGGATCTCCCTAAATCACCAAGGAATCACCAAGCTGGGCTCAAACTTTTGGTCCTCCTGCCTTGGCTTCCCAGAGTGCTGGGCTTACCGGCTGCCAGTGAGTCTTAATTGTGAACTCCACTGGAGTCCAAGACTCTCGAACAGGAGACTGGATGGTGAGCGCATTATACTCATGAGTGAATTTACCCTCGAATGTTCACAGCTGATGCACTGCTGGGGTGCGGGGCTCAGCTGCAAGAGGTAGGTCCCCGGCAGTGGACCTTATGGTCCGCTTCCCAGGAGCCTTGAACTAAGTAGCTTCCCTCTACCGTACCTTTCCGCCATGACGTCCTTTCCATGGAGCCAGCCAAACGTGGACTAAAACCTCTGACACTGTAAAACAAATACACTCCTTTAAGCCGTGGGTATTAGGTATTTTGTACCGGCAATGGGAAAGCTGACCGATACAGTCTTCGTAACCCGTCTGTCTTGTCATCACCGTGGGCATGGTGTTCATGCTCATCCTCGTCGTCTTCACTGGTACTAACAAAGGGCAGTGCGATCCTTTAGGTCCGTCCTCCATCCTGGTTATTGATTGCGCTCTGCAAGGGCAAAGCAGGACAACGGTACGCATCAGCGTAATGATGGTAGTAACAGTATGTGAGAAACACCAGCATTCAGGCTGCCTCGCTCTGGTCCGCACAGTGTCTGGCTACATGCCCCAGGCCTAGAGGCAGCAGAGGCAGTCAGGAAAGCCACGGCCCTGCACCAGTGGTTCCTGGCAACCCTGGTTCCCAAGGACAGGGACAAAGAGGACACAGCAGGGAAAAGTGAGTGAACGCTGGCAGGAAAATGAATCGGGGAGTGGGGAGGAGCTGCCTGCCATTAATCATCATGAAGAATAGGTCCCAGATAGCTGCCTTGGGCTCCATGGTGATTAATGACCTTTTTAATTTCCCTGCACATCGTCCCAATTATGCAGGGACACCGAGGGAGACCCCGCCTTCCCCAGGGAAGCAGGGAGGTCTGTGCGTTGCGCTGCACTGAGACACAGAAGAGGCTCTGGGGAGCCCCCGAGTCTTCTTCCCAAGAGCTTGGATCAGGAGCAGGTCTCTGAGGAGCTGAAGACTGGATCCCAGGTCAGACCAGCAGCTGCACGGGAAGCTGTGGAAAAGCAGCCATCCCAGGAGAGGGCTGAAGATGGGGGCCATCCTCACCCCAAACCTGGTTGCAAAACAATAGAATCATTTTCTCAGCTACTCCACTACATTTTAATTTTGAGTTCCCATTCTTCTCAAATGGCACAGCTTAATCTTGGTTCTGAGCTGTGTCTGTCTAAGTTTCGGGTGTCAAAGCTTCAGCTGAGAGCCGGGGGAAGTTGACCACTTATAAGTCTTGACTGGGCAAGTATCTTCCAATTCATCCATCATCTGGCCAGACCCTCTGTTGTCAGGGAACAAAGGCTGCTGAGGAAAGACCTCCCATTCCTGCTCACAGCCACTGGCTGTCTCTGCCTTCCTGCTGTACACAGAGCAGTGGGAATCCTGAAAAGTCTGTCTCTGGCCCCAACAACCAGGACAGACTGCCAGACCTTTCCAAGAGCTCCAGTCTTCCAAGCTGAGTGCTGTAGAGAAAATCAAGTTGCAGAAGCTGCCCCCAATCTGTGCGGTCCTCTCATAATTGGTCCTTTTTGCTTTATCCAACCTAGGGCAGGGCACAGTGCATCAACCATCCTTCCCCAGTCCCACAGACTCTGACTGTAGAACAAGTCTCCTAAGCTCCCACCTCCGTCAAAAGCAGAGAAGAGCAGGGAATCTCTCTACCGCCAGCCCAGTGCCAAAACTCTTCCTCCCTCCCTCCCTCCCTCCTTCCCTTCCTTCCTTCCTTCCTTCCTTCCTTCCTTCCTTCCTTCCTTCCTTCTTTCCTTTCTTCCTTCTTTCCCTCAGCCTCCTCTTCCCAACCCACTCTCTCTCTCTCTCTCTCTCTCTCAATTTGTAGAAGTCAGGTGGGGCAGAGAACTAGTGGTTAATATCTTTAAAATATCCTGCTGCACTTACCCAACGTGGTGGAGAAACTGAGAAGAGGGAACGAGCACATCCTGGGAGAAAAATCAATAAAGTTGGTCATGCAGAGATCACTATTTCTTCACTAAGGAGAGCACAGGCACCAGAGGCTGACACCTCTCTGTTCAGTCTCAGGCCCCTGTTTGCTCCTGGGTGACCTAAGCAAATGGTCTGGTCCCTCTGAGCCTCCACATTCTCATCTGTAGGATGGGAGGAGCAGCCTGCATCTGATTGCTGGGGAATCCCTGGGTCCCCAGACTGAGTGTGTGCAGGATTGCAAAATCCTCCACCTCTACCTACAGACAGGAGAGTCACAGCTTAATTCACTGAAGATGGGAGGAGAGAGGGGGCACATCAGTGAAAGAAAGGAATTAAAATTGGGAAAAGAAAAGCTGTGAGGAGCTAAAGAGGTTCAGCCCTTGATTAAAACTAGCGGACAAATCACAGAGAAGGAGACACCAGGACTAAGCAGCGTCTGATGGAGCCATGTGTGGCGCTGCACACCTGCAATCCCAGCACTCTGGGGGGTTGAGGTAGGAGGATCACAAATTTAAGCCCAGCCTGGGTAATTTAGTCTTTGTGGTTTGATCAGACCTTGTCCCAAAATAAGAGATAAAAAAGAACTTGGGATGTAACTCAGTGTGAAAGCCCTATGTTCAATTCCAAGTACCACAGAAAAAGAAAGTGTCCAGTCTCTCTCTGTCTCCGCCTCTGTCTCCATCTGTCTCCGTCTGTCTCTGTCTGTCTCAGTCTCTGTCTCTCTCACACAAATGCTCAAACAGAGAGAACTTAATGAATCACAAACTCATCTGTCTTTCTGGACATTTCTCGGCAACAGGGGAGACAAGACCTGGGGTGACAGGGCACAGCCTAAAACAGAAAAAGTAAAGCAGCTTCATTGGTCTTCCTTGTGTTGCTGTAACAAAATACCACAGGGTGGATAATTTACAAGCATAGGGAGTCTGTTTCTCACAGTCTGAAGGCTAGGAAGTCCAAATGTAAGCAGCCAACATCTGCTAGGGGATGTAATGCAAGTGGTTGGAGAAATAGAGTGAGAGAGAGAGAGAGAGAGAGAGAGAGAGAGAGAGAGAGAGAGAGAGAGAGAGAGAGAGAGAGAGAGAGAGAGAAACAGTTGAAGTCACCATTTCAACAGGAACCCACTCCTGAGAGGACTAACCTATGTCTATGATGGTAGCAAAATCCCTTAAACCCCTCTTAAAACTACTTTTAACATCCCATCACCTCTTGAAACTACTTTTCAACACTGTTGCAATGGAGATGAAGTTCCCAACACATGAATTTTGGAAGATATATTCAAGCCGCAGAAGCAGCTCTTCCCAACCTCAAGTACACACAAATCACCTACACATCTTGCCAGAGTACAGATCCTTGCTCCCAGCCCATGTGTGCTGGGGGGAGACACCCAGTAGGTGTGTCTAGCAAGCTGCACAGGGTGCAGGTGCTGCTGGCCTGGGGGCCAGACTATGTGATCTTTAGTTCATAAGGCATCAAGGGGTCCCTGTTGTTCTATTTTCTGGGAAATAAATTACCATTCCATTGCCTCTAGTAATCCTTTCATGATCTCTTGATAGCCAGGAAATGCCAGGTCCCACCTTTTTTCATTAATTTATAAAACATAGAGAAAACAGGTAATCTTAGTCTCATCTAAGATTTAGGCAGTGTCTTGATTTGAGTGAACCAAAGTTCCCATGCCTGCAGGGTGACAGCACCTCAGAGGATGCTGCCTCTGTCCCAGGAGCATGGTCAGAGAATGTTACTATCCCTTGCTTGTGTATTTCCTGGTTTCCAGTTTCTCCCAGTAAATTCGTGCATGTGTGTGTGTGTGTGTGTGTGTGTGTGTGTGTGTGTGCGCGCGCGCAAACTTCTTGTGTCCGAGGCCATGAGCAATCTAGACTCAGCCTCCTGGGTCTCTCTTCCACCTTTACTATCTTGCAGCCATGGTAAACTCCTTTCTATCCCTGCAAGGCTGTGATTCCCAACCTCAGCTGTGCTTTAGACCTGCCATGGGAGTTTTCAAAATGGATCACTGCCCAGGCCAAAGCCCAGACCAATGAGATCACAAGCTCCTAGGGATGGAGACCAAGCACCGGTAAACCCTAGAGCTCCCTGGGAGATTCCATTGTGCAGCCAGGTTGAGAATGGCCGCTCTGCAGTCAGTTCAGAGTCCAGAGTGCTAACCATTACACAATGGAACCTCTGCAGTCAGTTCAAAGGCTTTCTTCCCTCGGCATCTTGATGCAACAGATGGTGATGAAGGAAAGTCAGGACTCTGCAAAAAATAGCTCAGTATGAGGTGCCCAGAAGCTGTGATGTAGGTAAACTCATCTGTTGCCCAGAGTGGCATTTGGTGAGGATGCTGTGGGGACTTGCTGCTCCAGAAAAATGGTGTGCCACAGGATGCTCCCCTTCCCCTCCAACTCACTGGCCCCTTAACCCTCCACTCTCTTCCTGGGACTCCTCTACTGAGTCTACAGTTCAGGGTTTGGGTTGCTCACCTGGAAGCCACATCCTGCACAGAGGAACAACTGTTTCCCTCCCAAGTGATTCTGCCATCATGTGTCCTGTATACTCAGTATTTCCACCATCTTGTGTTCTGCATACCCTGTGTTTCCGCCATCTTGTGTCCTGTGTATCCAGTATTTCCACCATCTTGTGACCTACATACACAGTGTTTCCCCAATCTTGTGTCCTTTGTACCTAGCGTTTCTGCCATCTTGTATTCTATGTGCTCAGTGTTTCCACCCTCTTGTGTCCTGTGTACCAGAGTTTCTGTCATCTTGTGTCCTGCATACCCCATGTTCTGCCATCATGTGTCTTATGTACCTTGAAACCCAGTGATGCATGAAAGTCTGCTTCCAGTTCCCAAGTGCTAAATTTCTCAGATTCATGCAGAGAGAAAAAGACTGAACCCAAAAAGCAGAGGACTTCAGGGATGCTCTGACAATCTCCCTATTAGCAATAGACTTTCTAATTCTCTGCGAGGCATGTACCCTTATTGAAACTGGTACTCATTTCTCCCAGAGGAATATAACCATATGAGGAAATGAAATCTCTCTTGTTTCATTAGGTGGTCCCTACTTTATCACGCAGTGGTTCCTCCACTGTCATCCTAAGGATGGCTCACTAATGTAAAAGAACCAGGCTTTCATTACCGGAGACACCATCAGCTGTGACCTGTTCTCCCATCACCTTTGGGTAAAATGGGTGGCACATCCCATATCTCTTCCTCTGGCTTCTCAGTTCATCTTCACAGCTGCCAAGTTTTCATTTCATCCCTTCCCCAACATGAGAAACAGTAATACTCCCACGTAAAGCTGAGGCATGATTGAAAAGGATGATGAATGTGTAAACTTTTAAAACTGTTACAATAAAAGACACATCACCATTCATCCCCCTCAAAATCCTCCCCCCTTGCTTTGAACACACTTAACCCCATCGTCCTTGCCACTTTCTGAAGCAGTTCTGAAGTACTCTTTCCTAAGTGTCTTAGCTGCACTGTCCTAACTGCAACAACGATCTGAATCAGTTCAAAACATTTACCTCTCATCATCATTTCTACTTTGAGGAGGAGCCTAAAGTCACATGGTGCCAGTTTCAGCAAATAAGGTGGGTGGGGACACAGCATAGTGTTTTTAATTAAGCTTCTCTTCTCACAGCACCCAGCAGCAGCATTCACAGTTACTTTTTTATCATACCTCATGAAGACACTCTGAAAAGAGACTTCCAGAACTGCTTCAGAAAGCAGCAAGAATGATGGGATCAGGGTGTCCCAAGCCAGCAAGAGTTTTGAGAAGGATTGGTGGCCCACGCACGCTTTTTACTCTAATAGATGCTTTTATTTAGATATCCATTGGCTATTTTGATGATACGGTGCACCTTCCCAGCAGAAATGGCAGACCGCTGCAAAAATAAGGTCCTCCCCATGCAGGTAAGGAGTCCTTAGCAGATTGCTTGGTCCACAGCAGGTACCCCAGTACCCCACTAAACAAAGCAAAATGAAGAGGACCAGGGATATCTACTTCTCCCACTGCTGCCATTGTATTACTACTAGTACTCGTGCCCTTAACACTTACTTGGTGAATGTTTGGTGGGTACGTTAGTGGATGAAGAGCAGAGCTGAAGCAGCTCTTAAAATTCCGTCATCCCTGTGTTTCCCAGGTAGAGATGCTGAATCACCATTCTAATGCAGAGTCATCTGCCTCAACTCTGCTCCTGTGGTCAAAGCCCTGACAGTTGCAGGTACTCTCTCTGCAGCTCGGCTGCTCAGCCTTTTGAAGCTCAGGGACACAGGTACTGAAGATACTTACACAAGACTCCATAGCACAGTCATTAAAGGAAGGCTGCAAAACGTACCTGTGGAAAACAAATTGCTGGTATAGATCACTAAAGGCTAAAGCGGGGCCTGGTGTGTCTCAAAAGACTGATTCTCTCAAGGTGGTATATTTTGAGAATAAATGGAAGGTCTGCATGCATTCAAAATTTTCCCAGATACATTCAGGACGGGCAAGAATTGTTCAATTGTAGCCTCAAAGAGAAAGAAATGATGTTTACATTGGAATATGCTCCTGGGCAAAGATACTCTTTTCTGATGGAACAAATAAGATAAATGTTTGCAAGTACAAAGTTGGACCCACTCACCCTTAACTAAAGCTGCTACATCCCTAATTTTACGCTGGCTTTGAAAGGAAAGTGATATGAAGGTGGCAGTGAAATAAGCAATCCTGACTATTAACTGAGTACGTTACTCGATACCAGAAACTAAGCCCAGACCATTGCATGGATTGTGTTAATTACATTAGTGCCATTAGTCTGTTCAAGAAGAACGCATTGCCCAAAGAGTCCCCTACCAAGGGGACTGGAAAGGACTGGAAGCTGGGCTTGAAAATCAGGTCTGACTCCAAGAAGCCAAGTTCCAAAGTGCTTCTGTCCAGTGTCAGGAAGAGAACAGCTTCTCTCCCACAGAGAAAAATTATTTATTCAAACCACAGATGTAGGAAGACACAGCCGGTGAGCTCCAGTATAATTGCCTCAAGTAGCTCATTTCATCAAATAAGTCCTAAGCAGTAACAGTGGGCAGAGGTGCAGGGAGGGGGGAGCAGGTTAGAGGAATGAGGAAGGAGAGGGTGGGAAAGGGGAAGGAGAGAAGGTGGAGAGAAAATCTCCCTGTAGTGCAGTCATTTTTTTTTTTTTTCTGAAATGACTCAAGAAACAACTGAGCAAATTTCTGACCTCTCTCCTCAGACGTGGTCTATTGTTGAACACAACTGGGGAAACAAAATTCCCTACGAGTAGAATAAACAAGATTATATTAAACAGATATTTTTAAACTCCTTAGGTTCAATAAGAAAAAAAAATCTCCTATGTTTTTTCATTAATTCTACAAAAATCAATTGTTTTCCTACTCTGTGTCTGCTCTGGGTACTTAGAATTCATGTGTAAAAAAAAAAAACAGACAAAAATGCCCATCTGTAGCAAGCTTAGTCTCCCAGCAGTGGGATTCAGACAATAAAAAATGTAAGTAAAAGGATATACTACATAAAGTGATGAGTACTACAAGGACTAAGGTGTGGTATGGAGATAAAGACTGCTGGGGAGGAATCAGTATTTCAGCAGATATTTGAAGAAGATGAGGAAACAAGTCATGAGCAGATATCCGGGGTAAAGACAGTTCTAGTCAGAGGAAGCAGCAAGTGCAAATGTCCTGAGGCAGAGAGCATGGCTGGACTGAAGAACAGCAAGGAAACAAAGGCAACAGTGGATGGTGAGTAAAGGAGGTGAAGAGAAACAAAAGTGGAAGTTGGGGAGGATTCTCCTTATATGTTAACTTGTCTAGACTAAGGGTTGCCCAAATACTGAGAAAACGTTATTTCTGGATTTGTCCATGGGGGGGGGGGGTCTCTGCAGGAGACAGCATTGGAATGGGGTGGACAGTAAAGAAGCTGGTGCTTGCCATTGTGACTGGGCATCACTCAACACACCGAGAACCTCAACAGAGAAAAAAAAGTTTGCCGGAATTGGGCCATCCAGTTCAGATGGCAGACTGTGGGATTTCTCAGCTTGCACATCAGGTAAGCCGCCATTCACATGAATTCTATGTACATCTATGCATCTATCCACCACCTATTATCTACAGATTGGTGAGGTGAGATTCAAATATATGACTACTTAAGTTAAAAAATTATGACAGTAAGAGACACACTGCCATTAATCTCCCTCAAAACACTCCACCCATAATTGGTTTTATTTATACCACTACTTTATCTTAGTTCATGAAAACGAAAGCTTTGTTTTCTTCTCTATTTCTTTGTTGAAAGAATCCTTTTGCTTTATGTCTCATACTGAGTCACTGCTTTGAAGATAATGATACACACTATAGTAGCTATTGTTATTCTCTTATTCTTTGCTTTTGAAATTTTGTTTTATTGTTTCATAAAATTAAAAAAAAAATCTCCACATCACTCAAACTTAGTTATCCCATCATTGTGGCTGAAGTAGTTCTGAAAGTAGTTCTGAAAGTCCTCTTTTGTGACTATCTTTATAAGTGTTATCAAAAATCCAATGGACCCTGCTGCTGAGTACCAGCCAACAGAAATTCAGGCTTGTTAGCACATGGGGGTGTCTCCTTACCACCTTTTCCACCAGATATGGTACCACATGATTTATGGCTCTTCCCTAAACTCAAAATGATTATGAAAGGTAAACATCTTGAATCAACTGAGAACATCAAAGCAACAATGACAGCACACATACAGACACAAAACAGGACTCCCCAGAACTGCTTCAGAAAGTGGCATTCAGAACGTGGATGTGTTTTCAGTGAGAAAAATTATTTAGAGGAGAATTAATGCCAATATGTCTTTTAAATGTAAACATTGACTCTACTTTTCAACTACACTTCGTATATCTGTATCAACATCTAATTCTTCTTGGCTTCTTTTTATTCTGGAGAGACTTGAGGTGTACAAGTTGCAACAGATAAAAGGACAAAATCATGCTGGACCTAGCAAGGGAGCACCTCAGCTTTTAACTGGGGATCTCTTAGCGAGTTTTGAGCAAAGAGGTGATCAGGATCTTACCAATATCTGGTGGTGGAAATTGAGCTAAGAGACAAGAAGACAAGACAGTTTGGAGGGGATGCGTTTGGAGGAGCTCAAGGTTGTCAGCAGAGGTGGGGAAAAGTGTTTAGTTCTTGATAGATATCAAAGGTAGAACCAGGAAGCCTACTGAGCGTTTGCATGTGGGGTGCGAGACCAGCCGAGAGTCTCTCAGGATTTTGCCCTAAGATATTAGACAAAGAAATTGCCGTTAACTGATGCTCCTGCTCCATCGTCAGTCCAGTAGTTTGAAAGCAAACATCAGAATGACCAGTTTGGGACTGTTAGGTGACAGATTCCTCTTCACTACCTAAATGACCAGTCAGGGGGATATTTAGATACGTGGGTGTCAGCTCACGAGGCAGGTCTGAGCACCCCAGGAATCCAGAGCCTTCCTCTTGTTTTCCCTTTCCCCTGTGGCATTAAATAGTGTTTGTGTGCTCTTCATACCAAAATCTACAGCTCTAACTCAGACTTCCTGTCCATTACTATACGCAGCGGTGCTACTGACCAATGGTGAAATGGTACCTGGATACCACCTGATATTCAACGAGATCTACAAGAAACTTTTGCTATATTCTGTTATGGTTTGTGTCAGATGTCCCTCAAAGCCTCATGCAGTCATAGGTGGGGCTTTCTCAGAGGTCGCTGAATCTAGAGCGTGTAAAGCCGGGATTGATTGATGGGGCAGCGCTGGCCTCACAGGCTCTAGGATTAAGGGTGTGAATGCCACCCACCCAGAGTAGCCGGGATATAATATAAAGGACAGAAAAAGGCTTGTCTTTTCCCTTGTTTGCTTGCTTTGTTATGTTCTGCCCACCATGAATTGTTTCTCTGTGGTGTCTCTCTCCCAAGCCTCCTTACCTTTAATTAAAGAAAAATCTAAGTGGTTATTCTATAAGAACTGTACCACTTACCACGTAGTAACTAACTAAATTACAGGACTGTGTGTGGGAAGGTCAATCAAAAACTTTGACTTTAAATAACCTCTACAAATTTGGATGAAAAACTCAATCTTTAAAGTGAGAACAAATATCACTAATACAGGTAGACCTGTCTCTGAACATATTTTTAAAATTAATCTTTTATTTTGAGATAATTTTGGACTCATACATGGTGGGAAGTAGAATGCAGAAATCCTGTATACACTTCTTTCAGTTTTGTCCAGGGTTAACATCTTTCAAAACTACAGTGCAATATCACAACCAGGGTACTGACATTGATAGAATCCAAGACCTAACAAATTTGCAAGTAAGAACTGGTCCTCTACCCCTGTCTCCTTACACAGGAATCATCTTATGAGGCTTCACTCTGAGCGCGCAAGTCATTGTGACCTCACAACATGAAGGCATTGCTCTTTTTTGAGAATAACTGCATGTTATGAGAAATTATTGAGGACAAAACACAATGTAACATGTGAAAAGATGCACAAAATCGTGATTACTCAGAGAAAGGCACAGCAAAGCAACAGTGAGATATCAGTTTTCATCAGAGTAAAAAATGTAAGAAAAGATTGATACTATCAACAGCCTGTGTGTGTGTGTGTGTGTGTGTGTGTGTGTGTGTGTGTGTAAGCAGCCATTCCAACACTCCTGTTGGAAGCACCTTAGGAATGACTCTGCCAATAGCTACTGTAATAAAACACATACTTCCTTTGATACAGCAATCCCAGTTCAGTGTAATCTATTTTACAGAAATGAAAGTAACAGTACAGAAACATGGCCATGTTTATAGCAACACTGTTTTGTGTGGAGTGTCAGATGCACACATACAACTACCCTGACACCTCTGAATATTCATCAGTAAAATAATGGCTGAATTCATGAAATAAATCCAAGCTGTGAAATATTATGCAATGCAGCTATTTAAAAAGATGAGCTGATCTAATCATACACCTGCAGGAACTCCTAGTGTGCTAAGTTGAAAAAAAAAATAAAGCAATCTGTATGGTAGTTCAGCCAAAAAAAAAAAAAAAATTAGCAAAAAAAAAAAGAAGAAATTCTATAAATGGGTGTATATATTTGTGCATGTTGATGAATATGCAAAAAGTTGTGGTATAATGTAAAACAGATAATTACCATTGTTTTTCTCATGGGTGGAGGAAAAATTAGGAATTAGGAAAGAAATTACTAGCTTTCTGCAATGTCTTTGAGTGGTTGTCTAGTTACAACAAGCACGCAATCTTTGCTAACATTTAAAAGAAATCCGATAAGTAGGAAGGAAGGGAAGAAAGACTACACAATCTAAGACGGTCTTCAAGAACAAGTGAATGAACCAGGGGGTGGGGTTTCAAACATAACAGCAGTCTGTATACCTGGTGAGGGGATTTGCAGGAGGCAGAAGAGGAGAGACACCACTCTGGGTCTGGATTTGGGGAATTTGCCTGCCTCCTAGGTCCTGCTGGGTGGGCAAAGGGAGAGCAGCAAGCCCCACTGCATATCAATAGGAGTTGATGGAGACCAGCATGCTGCCTACAGCCACCCTGGGAGAAGAGGCAAGCAGCTCATTAAGGAAGCCCCGGAAATTGATTTCCTTGGGAAGCAGATGCCTTTCTCACAGGCAACAGCACAGGCATCCAGGCCGTCTGTAATCCAGGCACTTTCATATCAATCAGCAATTCGATGCATTGCTTCCCCTTAACCGAGAGTCATCAGGCTTTGCTCCAGGCACCAACTGGACCCACAGGAAGCCCAGACCTTCAAACCAGCCTGGATGTGCACCACAGTCTGAGCTCTGGCCACAGTCTCAGGGTCAGGCGATCTTCTTGGGAATCTCAAGACAGGACTCACCGACCAGTGTTTGCATGGAAATTCTGAGAAGGCAAAAGCTCCACCTGGCTACTTGAATTGACAAGCCCCCAGGGCAGTGGTGCTTTAAGAGTCACCAGCGACATTGGTGTGGTTACCAAGAATAATGAAGCCTGTTCAAAAACCACACCCAAAGATTTCAGAAGCTCAGAGCCATGCTGGAAATCCAAGGCAGCTGGGATTGAATCTATTTCACACTGCAAGTTTTTCCCTCAAGAACAGTGCTCCTATCCAGTTGTGCTAAACCAAATGGCACACTCCTGGGTGGAGGTGTTTTCTTTTACTTTTTTTTCCTGGGGATTAAACCCATGGCCTTCTCGCTGAGCTCTTTAACTATTTTCTATTTTTTATTTCTGCAATGGGATCTCACCAAGTCCCTGAGTTTCCCAGGCTTAGTTTGAACTTGAGATCATCCTGCTCAGCTTCTAGAGTGCCAGGATTACAGGCATGAGCCACTATATCTGGCTCATTATTTTCTTTTATTATTATTTTCTTATGGTCTTGGGCATCAAACACAGGGCCTAAAGCATGCTAGGTAAATGCTGTAGTACAGAGCTACGTCCCCAGACCTGTTTTCTTATAATTCTGAGACAGGGATCTAGCTAAATTGCCTGGGACAAACTCCAATTTATGATCTTTCTGCCTCAGCCTCCTATTGTGCTGGGTTACAGATGTGCACCACTAGGCCAAGCTGGGTGGAGGTGTTTGCTTGCCAGCCATATGGCTCCTATGAAGTACACCTCTACAAAGGAAGGCCTTCTACATGTGTCAGTTTCCTTATCTGTATCGTGGGAATAGTAATAGCCCCTCCCTCAAAGGATTCTGGTAATAATAAAATGGGCTAACAGAGAAAAAGCACTTAAAACTGTACCTAGTATGTAGTAACCGGCCTATTGGTGGTGGTGTTATTAATGTGATTGCTAGTTTTTCTTCTAAAGCAATGTGTGTGTTTTGAGCAAGACTCACCTGCAGGCCATGTGTCCTTGGGAAGCAAAGGCTATGACTAATTTAATCTTTTCCTCGGTGTCAGAAAATTCAAGTATATCACTACTGAAAGCAGGGATTCTCACCCAAATTCAGCTGATTCTGGATCCTTAATTTTAACCCTTATATTCACTGCTAGAGCAGATGAGTAGGAAGCCACATGCAGAGGCTGTGTTAGTCAGCTTTCTGTTGCTATGATAAAATTCCTGAGTAAATCAACTTTAAAAGGGGAAAGATTGGGCCGGGGATATAGCTCAGTGGCATAATCACCCGCCTGGCAAGCACAAGATCGTGAGTTCGATTCCTGATACCACAAAAAAAAAGTAAAAGAGGAAAGATTTATTTTGGTTCAAAATTTCAAAGATTTGGTCCATGGTTGGCTGGCCCTATCTTAGGGTTTAAAACTTGGATGTCCCCCAGGGTGGAGCTTTGGACGGTGGATCATGAGAACCTTACTCAACGTAGAGTAACCCATGGATGAGTTAATAGAAAAACGTGCTGTTTGGAGGCGGAGCCTGATGGGAGGAAGCACATCACTGGGGGCGTGAACAACAGAAAGATGTGTCCATCTCATTCAGTGGAAGCACTATACACATTCGGTGGAAGGATGCATTCTTGTCCTTGAGGTGAATAGCTTTCTCCCAGCAGGGCCTGCTGTTTCTGCCTTGGATCTGGCCAACTATACACTGAACGCACTGATGTTGTGAGCCATAGTAAACCTCTCCTTCTTCCAAGAGTACATGTTGTGTATTTTGTCACAGCAATGATAAAGTGACTAATATACCCTATCACTTGGGGCCGGTGGGTTGGTACAGCAGAACATCAGAGAGGGGACCCGGTGAGGTAAAGGATATGATTGTGTGGTGAGGCAAAATCGATCACCTCATGGCAGACAAGAGGCGAAGAGAGAGAAGGAGAAGCCATACTTCCAGTAACCCCCAATTAGATCGTCTGACTAGAGCCACCACCTAGAGTTTTTATCACCTTCCAACAGCACCACCAGCGGGAAACACAGCCATCAATGCATGGCCCTTTGAGAAACATTCCAGATCCTAACTACCTGGCTTTACCTTAGTTTCTTCCAAAACCAGAGGTCTGCATCCTACCCACTCACATATTAAATCAGAATCTTGAGAGAGGTCCAGAAATACGTAACTTTGACACTCTGGCTTTAACAAGTAATTCCTATATGGTTTTATCAATGCATGAAGTTAAGAGTTGTTGCAAAATGGAGCTGGGATTTTTTTTTTAACTCAGTCTTTCTAAAGGATAGCCTTCTAAAGAGATAAACCATCTTACCCAACCTAAACGTTTCATTTGATATTGGCTTTCCTACACTGAGTCCAAACCTGCATAACAAAAATTTTTATGAACCCCATGCCTTACTTTTAATGAAATGTATTTAGTCCCATACTTTTCAGATGGCTGAAAACCCTTCTGCATTCTCTTAGTTGAACATTCTGTCTCCTCAGAAGGCTCAGCCTGTCTCATCTATTAAATGACCCACAGTTATGAACAATGGAAAGATAAATCTGCTTCATTCAATGGAAACATTTACCCAATGAGTCTGAGTCATCAAAGCCTCAGGAATTTTGACACATTCATTAATTTTCTTCAACTTTATTTGTTAACCATAAAAACAAGGAACTATACAAGCTCTAAAGGCTCTGCCTTTTACATGAAGATGTATTTGCTGGAAAGGAGTGCTGAAATGAGCATTCGCTTCCACACGGGGATTCCTAAAGTTATTACACCAAGCAAAGTAAAAGAAGAGCTTGGATACATGTTATTCTACTAAAGCTGGATTTATTGAGCACCTGCCATGGGAAAAGGAACCACCCCCCAGTCAAACAGGAGACAAGAAAACAGATGCAGGGTCTGTCCTAAGGAAGCTTTCATCTGGGAGAGGAGATAGAAACAACCATTTTGGGGAGAGGGAGATGGACTGTTTTTGCCCTGCACAGTCTACTTCTCCTTCTTTGGAAAGCAGCTCCAAGTTTCAAATTTCAGAACGACTCTGCAACCCATAATAACTCTATATTGCATGAGAGTGACAGACCACACTCTCCCAAAGCAAGAGCACAGAGCCCAACGCAAGGTTGGCCAACCAGAGCATTTCATTCCTCTGATCCCAGCGATTGGTTCAGGAATGATCACATTACTGAAATTGGTCCAATGAGATTCAATTGCTGGATCTGATTAAATACCCAAATGGAAACTTTATTCTACATTTGCCAAACTGGAGAGGTATTCTGAAGCTTTCAAGTCCACCAATAAGGAAGAGCTTTCTTAAAGGGAATGGAACAAAATCCAAACTCTAACAGGTGACACTTTGAGCTCCTGGATCCAACTCCTCATGAAGAATAACATTGTTTTATGCAAAGAATTTTGTGCTTCAACAGCTTAGAATGTGGTTTCACTGCAGGTGAAAACTGAACACAGCCAGATTTGGCTGACACGTAAGCAGTGCTCAGAGTCTGTATCCAGGTAGACACATCAGACAGTTTCTTGAGGCAGAAGCTCCAGAGCAAGGACAGGCTGGGGCTGGTGTTGGGTCTGAGGACACAGGGACCCAGCACAGCCACCGCTCTGCATGTGGTTCAGCAGATGCCTTCTCTGCCAACAAAGCCTCGCTATCAGCTTCTTCCAGAAACATTGAACTTGGTCATGGCACGTCTTCCAGGGACATTAAAAAATTATTAGTTCATCTTAGTTATATAAAAGAGTGGGCTTCATTTTGGCGTTTTTCTACATGCATTTAATATACTCTGATTATTTTTACCCCCAATTCCTTCTTTCTTATTTCCTCCCTCCTCCCTTTGATCTCCTGCCTCTTCTCTGAGAGCCTCCCTTTTATTCTCCCTTTTACTCTCTTTTGACAGTGAGAATCCCATCTTTTCTTTTATATCCCTATCATGAGACACTATACACAGAGTAGGTGCTCACTGAGTGCTTCTGGAGTTATCTAGTATCACATTGTCTTAAAAAATAGGCTAACCTGAATCTCAGAAGATGGTGATGCAGTGATTAAAAAATATATCTTTGATGTTGGCAGAATCAAAAATGTCAAACTTGCCCCAAATTTAAGGTGCAAAATCAGCTGATTTTCTTGTCTCCAAAAGCACCTGTTTCAAGGGCCTTAAATGATGGTACCAGTAGCCCTTCATTACTATAGTTCCCAGAGCTGGGGATATAGCTCAGTGGAATAAGCATCTGCCTGGTAAGTACAAGATTGTGAGTTCGATTTCTCCTGGTACTGGAAAAAAATGCTGCAGTTCCTTTGAGCAGTCTTTTCCCATAACCTCTCTTATGTTTTATCAATATTGTCTCTACTACTAAAAGGTATGTTCAAAAGTTTCCCAGTTCTATTTGCATCTTGAGCCATTCTGAACAGTGCAACCTTTGCTCTGCGTGTCTTAATGTGCTGTTATTCCGCCTAAGTGTAAACTTCCCGTCATCTGGCATGAATGAGAAGAGGAGAAGTCAGAGCACAATAAATGAACATGAGGCAGCGAGGCTGATAAAAAGCCAATCCCAGGCTTACTAACCAATAAAATATACATGTCAGTGGGTTTCATCGAAATCAGATCCTAGGCTTACCAAGCAATAAAATGCATGTGCCATGTTATCGATGTGGGCTCCTGGGAGCCAGTTTGCTGGAAAGGGTTTCCAATCCAGATGGGAAGAAGAAATAGGATGAGTGAAGGTTGGGAAATTTAACCAAGTTCTTTCTCTTCAGGAAGGAAGGACATTGTTTCTCTCTGAGAAAGCCCACTGAGCTGTGCCCACCCTTGCTGGCGGCTCAGGTCCTCACAGAAAGTTCCTGAAATGTCTCCCGCCACCATCACTGCTATCCATACGCAGAAATTATTCTGGTTTCCCTCAGCTAAATATTCAAGGTTGTCTCTTATCTGTTCTAAGAGTACAGAAAACTTGATGATCTGATTCCTCTTTACACCCCCCAATACCTGTTTTTGAGATATGAAATTTGAGTACAGGACAGAGTGGATATCCCATAGATGTGTGTTGGATGGTTTAATAAGCGAAGGAGTGAGTTCTACCATGGAAAGTCCATTGGGATTGAAGTTACATTTAATGCAGGTTTTGATTATGACATTCAACTCCAGTGGGACTTAGAGAAAGTAAATTCATGTATCTCGGGCAATTTCATCACCATGAAATGAAGGGATAGGATCATATGTGGATATGAGAATGTGTTTCATTTGATAGCAGCTTACCTGTCTTAACTGAAACCTCATGCAGAGTTTGCACGTTTAGGACAAATTAAAAGGGGGTTGATCTACTTAAAGTCTGGGAATGAGAAGAAAATATACTTCCCGTGGCACTTAGATACTTCAAACTCTAGGGGGCCCCAAAACGTAGTTCCAAAACTCCTAAGAAAGATGAAGCCATCTTTATTAATGGTCTGATGCCACCGAATGCCAAAATGATACCAGATAGAGTAGTAAATACTTTATAGTTATTAGTAGTATTAAAGGGTTAATGCTTATAAAGCAGTAAGCATTATGCTTGGCATATAATTAGCATTCAATAATGAGTATTTATATTATAATCAATATAAATATTAGATTTATATAATATATAAAAAGCTTCAGGAGCTCAAAGTGTCTCTTGTTGGATTTTGGATTTTGTTTCATTCCCTTCAAGAAAGCTCTTCCTTATTGGTGGACTTGAAAGCTTCAGAATCTCTCTCCAGTTTGGCAAATGTAGAAGAGCTTCCATTTTGGTATTTAATCAGATCCAGCAATTCAATCTCATTGGACCAATTTTAGTCATGTGATCATTCCTTAACCAATCACTGGGATCAGAGGAATAAAATGCTCTGATTGGCCAACACTGTGTTGGGCTCTGTGCTCTTGCTCTGAGAGACTGTGGTCTGTTACTCTCATGCAAGCCAGGAAGTCTGCCTGGCTTGCTTAATACGGTATTTACATCACATGGTACACTGCCTGTTCTATTGTAGGTGCCTGATTAGTACTTAGTAGGTGACTACAGGAGAAAATGAAAGTCAAAACTGAAAGGTAAAGCAGGAAAGGAAGTATAGCTCAGGGTTAGACCTCCAAGAAGGGTGGTGTGGACAGATTATTTCCTAAAACTCTCACAACAGCCCCCTGAAATAGATCTCATTAACCGACTTACAAAAGAGAAGTGAAACGATCTGTCCAAACCACACAGCCAAATTTCCAAGCCTATTTTTTCAACAGCTGCAGGAGCATGCCCAGAGTTCTCGGTGGGGATGCCAGCCCCGGCAAAATGCCATCACTGGGGCATAGAACAATTGACAGGGACTTGGTCCAGCCAGCCCTAGGGGACAGAAACGAGTCACCCGTAGGTTGAAATTTGATCAATGGATGAGAGTGTTTGGTTTACTTATTATTTCAAAAGAAGTTTGGTTGACCTTTAAAAATTTGGAGACTTCTCATAACATCTGGATTATTGGCTTGAAACATCAGAAGCTCTCCAGACTCAAAGCCGGTGTTCCTGCATGGAAACTATGGCCTGGAGGGGAGATAGGACGGGCCACACCTTCCCCTGCATCCTATGTTACAGGCCCTTTCCACACCCTTACCTGAGGTACACAAACAACAGTTGCCCTATCTTTTTTATCCCTTGTTGACATTTAGTTGGCCACTGTGACTCTTAAAACAATTTGACCCTTTCAAGGTAAGATAAGTTGGAGCCAAAAGAAGAAAACCTACTTGCCTAAGGCCACATAATGATAAAATCTGAATTTTAATTTCTCCCCAATGATCTTTTCATAGCTGCATCATGAACATATCCAGGAAGCCTTCCTGACTCAATTTTGGATGCCTGGACATGCCCTGCAAGTATCATGATTGCTACAGGATCCATTTCCCAGAGGACTAGTTGGTGTTTCTTCTTAAGGCTAAAATGTAAAATGAAAAGGAATCAAGACAACTGCAGCCCACAGGAGCCGAGTCGTGTGACCCACAAAGCCATTGTGTGCCTCCTCACCAGGCCCGGTGTATTTAGATTGCCAGCAGGAAGCTTGGCATGGCGTTCCCACATCAGTGACCCTCCTGCTGTTACAGAATTAGGCATTGCTCCCCAATAGCATTTTAATTTCTCTCTGGAAACCTCGAAGTGAAATTGCTTCTGTCAGATGCCCAACTGTGGAGATGGTTCTGCCTCTGTGATAGCAAAGAATCGGGAAGCCAACGATTATACTTTGTGCGGCCAAATCCCATTCGTGGTGTGTTGTCCTTGTAGAATCTTCAAAGCCCAACATCTTGGAGTGGAAAATTCTAGAATCAGAATTTTTGGAAATTCAGAAAATCCCATATAATGATGGAGTTTTCTGGGAAAAGTTAGGCAACCTCAGAAAGGAAGTAGGTCAAATGTCATAGAAGAGAAGGGAGCTCACTGAACTGAGTAAGAGGCCACCTTCACTTCAGGTGTTTGCTGATTTACTCTCTGATGTCACAGTATCCCATGTCCTTTGTACCTAAGTTGCACCCACGTCACCTGGTAAAAAATGCCATGTGTT
Organism: Dinomys branickii; assembly: GCA_004027595.1. Lineage (NCBI taxonomy): Eukaryota > Metazoa > Chordata > Mammalia > Rodentia > Dinomyidae > Dinomys > Dinomys branickii. The sequence goes on from PVLD010002010.1 coordinate 101,703, forward strand.
GGCAATCCTTCTAGGATGTATGCAAGTCTCTGCACTGTACTAGCACATGTATACTTCCCTGTGTATGTTGTGTGTGCTCTCTGAGACAGTTCTAAAACAGTGTTATTTCTCAAGAACAATCAATCCTTGCAATCCTGCATAAACATCCTCAGATCCAATAACACTCCCATCTGTGAAAGGCCAGTATAAGGGGAAGTGATTTGTTTATGCTACTAAGAGTAAACAGAAAACATTATATGCTGTTATCTTTAAAAGGGAACAACAAATAGGATTTGCAAATTAAAAGTTAGTGATCACATTGGCAATGCCCATAGTACAATGTGCTTGATTATCTCCACACTCATACCTGGTGTTGTGGTTATACGTATAGCCTGATACTATATGTACAAATAGGGAGCCCTTCTTCTATCATATTTATGATTTGGGGGCTATTTTCTCAGGATACATCTAAGCCTGTGATGGAGTCCAAGTTTTCTATCAGAGTCCAGCATCATCCAAAGCCAGGGTTCCTTCCAGCATATCCCTGCAGCCCACACCATCACCAGACCAACCTCCTGATCAATCCCAGAACATTCTGTGCTCACTCATATCTCTGGACTTCGGCAAAGGCCATTTCCTCTGCCAGATATGGCCTTAACCACCCTGATTTAAAGTGGTTTTACATGAGTCCAGATGAAATGATAACCCATAACCCATCCCCACACTGCCAGAATTACCCTCCTTTTGTCTTTTTTCCTGATCACTTTTGTGTGTCACCCTCATACCACTTGTCTCATCATAGTGGAATAACTTCATGACACATCCTTCACCAATCTGCATCCCTCAGCATCTCTATGCTGGGAGCAGATTTTGTGTGCTCCTCTCACCAAGGATAGAACACAGGCACACATGAGTGTTTAAGAAATGTACATTGAGGGCAAGGCACGGTGGTACACATCTGTAATCCCAGAACTCTGGGAAGCTAAAGCAGGAAGATTAAAAGTTTAAGCCTAGCTTGGAAAACTTAGCAACTTACAGTGAGCCTGTCTCAAAATAAAGCATAAAAATGGGCTAGGGATGTAGCTCAGTGTAATGACCCTGGGTTCAATTCCCAGTATCACACAAAAAAAGAAAAGAAATGAATTAGTAAGTGACTTAATAAAATCTTAGATCCTCATATTAGCTTGCTATCCCTTTGAGGAAATGTTCTAATGAAAATATCAATGTGGACCATTTCAAAATCCTTCTAAGAACAGCATGACATAAATACTACCCTGAACTAGCCAGAGAAATACTTAAGAAGCCCACAGGTATAAAAAAAATAGTCCTAAAAGACAGATATTTTATAAGGTGGCTACAGAAGATGCCACCTGAGTCAGTAGCCTAGCATCAGCAAAACTGGAGGCTCGTGTGCTCACAGGCAAGATGGCAGAAGGTGCCGCTGCCCCCCTTACCCAATCTTCATGATGTCCCCTCTTCATGATGTCCCCAGCAGAGTCGTGTCTCCTCAGACTGAGCAGTCTTCTGGTTGTTCCCTTCCAAACTCTGCTGGTGATTTTATCAGGAGGTGATTCACAAGATGGAGAGAATCAGACAAAGGACAAAAAAGATTAGAAACAAGGGACTTGAGATTTGCAGAGAGGAAAGGAAAGGCTGAGGAACAGACTATTGGAATAATAACAGCTATGAAGTATATTAGTTGAGCATATGTTCAGGGGAAAGCCAAAGAAAATCTAACTCTAAGTGTCTTGAACACAGAGGGAGTTTAGTTTCCTTAAATAAAAAGCAGCCCAGTCAATTTTCAGGAATGCAGCCACTCAAAGTTGACTTTGATGGCTACCATCTTGCTGCTTCCGAAACGTGACACCTGGCTCATCTTGTCATATTGTTCCAGTAGGGTGTGTATTTGCTGGCACCATGTCTACGGCATAGTCAAGAAGGACCAAAAGGGCACATGATCAAGTCTCTTTTCTTCAAAACAGTAAATATTCTTTGCAGAAGCCCTGTTCCATAGAATTCCACTTAAGTTCATTGACCAGCACTGTTTTACATGGCTGTCTTCATCACTTTCTTCAATGCTGGGACAAAAATTCCCTATCCTTACAACTTAAAGGAGAGGTTATTTTTGTGTTGTTGTTGTTATTGTTGTTTAAAGAATTGAGTCCATAGTCCAAGGCAGGAAAGGTCTGGTGAAGGAAAAACTGTTAACATCACGGTGGCCAGGAAGCAGAGACTGAAGGGAGGAGGCAGGAGGGAGATAAACACTTCTGGGTCACTCACTCCCCCAGTGACCTGCCCCCCACCAAGCCCCACCTCCTAACATTGAGTCAGCTGTGGTGCCCTCATGATCTGAACAACCACACACATGAGAGTTTTGAGGGACAATTTAGATCTAACTCATAATAAGGGCCAATCCTCACTACAGAGTGAGGAGGAAGGGCAAGACTTTGGCTTCACAGTCTTTGGCTGCCGAAGGTGTATGAGAAAAGAGTGAGAGCAGGAACGGAAATGAAGGAATGAACTCACCTAAGGTAGGTGCCACACCAGGTATCTCTCCATTTGGAAGACCTGAGTAGCTCTTTATTCATATTTCCCCCCTTGACATTGAGTTTACAGCCAAGTCATAATCCTTAATGTGGAACAAGGTGGATAATTAACCAACGCAATTAAGCAAACAGCAGCACTAAGTTCAAATTTCAGTAGAAAGGGTGTAAACTGGAGAGGGTGGAACTACCCAGCCTTCACGTTGCTCTTGTACTTCCCATTATGAGACAATAAATACTAGGGAATTCACCATACAGAAGTGTCTTGTCATCCATTTGCTTCATGATTTTGAGTTCTTACTAGGTGCCCATTGCCACGCTAAGACATGGAGACGCAGTGGTGAATAAATAGGCAAGATCCTTGTTTTCATGAAGCTTATGGTCACAGCGCAGGGAGAGGGAGTTCTTATCTGGGTGGAGGAGTAAGGGTCAAGAGATCAATCTGCAATTTAGGCAGTTTCCTGACCAGGTAGAGCTTTGAAGAGGGTTGAGTTCTGTTCTTATTCCAACATGATGTCCTTGAATCAAGAATTGAGCTATTCATGGTAGCAGGTAGTGGATTGACTGGGGCAAAATATGCAAGTCATGGAATGAAGTGACCATGGTAAGTCCAGGTGTGGCAGAGACTGGTTCGGCATTTGCCAGAACCTTGATCTCTTTGGAGGAGCAGTGGGAGGCAGAGAATACAGTAAGGCAGTATTTCCAGACCCTGTCACTATAGGTGTAGTCATGTGACTAAGATTTAACCAATGAAATGTGAGCATCAATCCTGCATCCCCCCCCTCCCAGGCCTTCCCCTGGAACTCAGCCGTGCATTGTTTGTTCTGCAAAGAGATGAAGGCCCTATTTCCAAAGACAGAGAGGCCACACCTAGTAGCAGATCAAAACTCTGAATCCTAGTTTGGGAGAGAGTTGACCACTTATGAGTAGTACACACTTTGGAATTCACCTACAGGAAAAGTAAACTTTTTCAATAGATAAGCCAATATGCACTTTTAGGTTTGATTGAGCTTCACTTTGATTATAACAATGAATTCCTTAGACTCAGATAATGTCTTGGGAACTTACTTGACTGTCCAGCACCTATGGATGTGTCAGGCTCTGTACAGACCAGGAAAAGATGAACATCTCTATTATTCTATGCAAGCTTATTCAGTAGCTAACCATTATTCAGCATATCACTGGTTCTTTGGGGTGCAGCTATGCCTCCAGGGTGCCTGTTCATTCCTGGTCTTTGTAGGCTCTGTGTTCCCCAAAACTTGCCCATTTCCTGGAGACCAGTGGTTTGATTGCAGTTGCCTGGACAGTGCTTGCTTTTGCATAATGATGTTCCATATCCCATGTTTTATTTCTTGGGTTTTCAATCCTTTCATAAAAAATGCATGCTGGATGAAAGGTTTTACATACCAAACAGGCCAGAGATTTAGGGCGGCCAGCTTAGTGGTTCAAAAATGTTCATTTGCTTTTTTTTTAATTTTTATTACAATTGCTCTGAGAGAAATCTCTATTGCTTGATATTAACAAATGTAACCGCTGAAGCAAATGCGCATACCCCAAAAACACCAAGAGAATTAATTACTTGCAGTTAGATCTGTTTCAGCCTATTTTTTTCCAGGGCAATGCTGCAAAGCTGAGTTCTTTTATGCAATCAGCCACTGAGCCTCAAGCCTTCTATTTCTGTACCAGGGCTTCACAGACAGCAGCAATGACAAGAAACTTCACAGGGGAGACCCCTGGGTGTATCCTTCTGGCTAGATCTGTCCTACAGTGACAGTTATCTTCTAATTTAACCAGTATGAATCTGAGGAAAATCCCACGGTATGAGCTCTAATAGTAAAAATAATAGCTCCTCACAGGTGGAGAAAGCTCTTAACTTACAAACAGGCTTACGTATGCGCTAGCACCAATGGCTTCTGCAAAGAAGATAAGAAGACACTGAAATTGCTGCCATATCTTTGTTGCAATAATATTAGTTATCATTTCTGTGCACGTATGACATGCCACGCACTGTTTTTAGTGCTATACATATATGAATTTATTTAATGCCCCTAATATCCCAATGGCCTCATAATCATTATATGATAGAGAAGGAGAATGAAGCATAGAGAGGGGAGGTAACCTCCTTAAGAGAACTGATCTCAAAAGTGGCAATTCTGGAGCTGGGCGTCTAGCTCAGTGGCACAGCTCCTGCCTGCCAAGTACAAGGTCCTGAGTTCGATTCCCAGTACAAAAAAAAAAAACTTGGCAACTGAAAGTGGCAATTCTGGGGTTTGAAGTCAGGAAATCTTGATTGAGAACCCAGAAACACAAGCACTGGTGGAGGGGGGGCTGGATTTGAGCACAGTTTATTCCAAATCTAAGCCTTATGTGCTGCCACAGGTCAGTCATTTTAACCTAGGGAAAAGTATTATGCCTCTCTTAGAAATTGTATCCTGTTTGGCTCAGCATAGCAGACTATGAAAGCAATCTATAAGTTGATACCCTTCTTTCTATCTGAGCCCTTGGGTTGTCCCATTCCACGCTGACACTGAGCTGAGCTATGTGACTTATTATGGCCCATATGACAACAGTGATGATGCTTGTAGAACAGGAGGATCTTAGCTTGCTGCTCTCAAGTGTCCTGCAGTCACCACACGAATGAGTCCAGACGGATTTGCTCAATGACACACAAGTACTCATCATCCGGGTTCGCCTTGGAGCCAGGCTCCAGATATCTGAGTGAGATGATGCTGGTTAATCAGTTCCCAGGGAAGTCACCAGCTGGCCTGGACTCCATCCACACCCACCCAGACCAGAGCAACCAAACCAACCCACAGAACTGTTTAAAAAAAAAAAAGATTGTTGTTTAAAGCCACTAAGGTTTGGAATACTTTGTTATGCAGCAAAAACTATCTAATCTGATCAGATAGGATTAATTTCTGCTATGACTGACAGATAACCCAAAACAATAGTGATTCAAAACAAAAGTAAGAAGTTTTGTTCTAAAGGATATAAAGGCAAGATTCAAAAAAAGCTACTCAGTCTGCAGGGACCAAACACCTTTGCTGAGTTTATTTGCTTCCTTTACCGTTCTCATCACAGATCTTTGTGTCTTGGTCCAGTGTGTCCTCTTCAGCTTCAACCCTCACATCTATATTCCAGCGATTGAAACCCTCTCCCCTTAAGGATATTTCCCAGAAATAATATCTGTTTAGGAATAATAAAACTTTCTTTTGCTTATCCTTGGCCAAAACCTAGTCACATAGTTTTACAGAAGTCTAGGATGGTAGTTGTCTTGCTTTAGGACAATTATACAGAAGAATAAATGGATGCTGTATTCGTAAGGATAATAATGATGATCATATACTCTTTTGATCTGAGGCCCAAGTCACACAGCTGGCCAGAAGGAAGACAGGATAACACCACACCAGGTGCTGCTTCTGCATCTATCAAGAGCTGTAACCAAGAAGGGAATTTCCAACTCCATGGGAAACTGAGAAGTTGTTAGGAAAACCACAATTATTTCTGCCAAGCAAAAAAGCATGTAGGATGGCGACCGGGTAGGCAGCAGAGAGAGAACCTCCCAGAGGATTACCACCCAGACAATGGAATATAGCAATATGAAGACAGAAAGGAGAGAGGTGTGTACCCTGAACCCAAGAAGGATCTGAAATGGGAACTGAAGCCCTAGGAAAGACCAAGCAAAACCTCTCCTGGAGGAAAGGATCGGAGGGCCGCCGTGGCACAGTCGGAAGGAGAAGAGACGGAGAAAGAGGAAGCCACTGCTTCAAACACTCTTGGCCCAAGCCCTCGTTCCAGCAATCACAGCTTCAGCTTCGGAGACCCATGCTCATGGAAGCCTCCCGACTCGGCCAAAGGACAGCAGAGTTCCAAGAGCTGGTCCAGGTCTGGAGAGGAGAGGGCGCAGCCAGGAAAAGAGGCAATGGTGGTTGGGAACTGTTGTCAAATCCAGTGTGAGGATGAGAGGATGCAACAGCCACTGAAGCTGCGTCCCCACCCTGCAGCAACCTTCCTAATCAGCACCTGGAGGCAAGGTGGAGCCAGAGCAGCCAGTACACATCCCACCACACCCAGCTCTATGCCTGCCTCGAGGCTGTGGCCTCCTGCCTCTCCACAGCAACTCCCAGGGATCCAGCCAAGGAACAAACGGGAACTGGAGCACAACAGCAAGAGTGAGCTGCAGATGGAGGTGGATCACACGGCCCCACGCCCTTCTCACTCCAACATCAAGCAGGAAACATGAACTGGGCTTCAGCTCCCACCCTGAACGCCCTCTTGAGCACCTTGAGTCTCGGCGGCCTGTGCAGTCACCACCTGTTCCTGACAGCAATGAGACGAGTCCACAGGCTTCAGGACTCACCCCAAAGTACTAATACGAGCAACAAGAGTGTCTCCATACTGCTTGCATATATGAACCTTGTATGAACCCATGGCGACCGGGTAGGCAGCAGAGAGAGAACCTCCCGGAGGAATGCCACTCAGACATAGGAATATAGCAACATGTGAAGGACAGAAAGGAAAGAGGTGGATATCCTGAACTCGAGAAGGATCTGAAATGGGAACAGAAACCCTCGGAAAGACTAAGCAAAACCTCCTCTGGAGGAGGGGATCGCAGATCTGCCACGGCGTAGTCGGAGGGAGACGAGACGGAGAGGGAGGAGGTCGACGCTCCAAGCACACCCTTGGCCCACGCCCTCGTTTCGGCATTCACAGCTTCAGCTTAGGAGACCCATTGCCCAGCTGCAAGGGGTGGGGAACAGTAATGCTGGAGATCAGGAGGAGGTGGGAGGAGAAGAAAGGGCCTCTGGCATCAAGGCAATGGGACAGAGCCAAAAGGGTCACAGAGGGCTCCCTGATGGGGGCGTGTGCCCCATGGCTGCTCTGCTGAGGGCCCTGCGGCTGCTCTGCAGTGGGCCCCACGGCTGCCCCACTGTGGGCCCCGCGGCTGCGCCACAGTGAGCCCCGTGGCTGCTCTGCTGTGGGCCCTGCGGCTGCCCTGCAGTGGACCCCAATGCTGCTCTGCAATGGGCCCTGTGGCTGCTCCACTGCTGCTCCACAGTGGGCCCGGTGGCTGCTCCACTGAGGGCCCCACTCAGGGCACCTCATGGTCTGGACCCGCCCCCACCCATAACAGGAAGACAGGGTGGAGCCGGGCGGTCCGCTGTGAGCATATGTGCTTTCCCACCTCCAACCATGGCAGTTTGTATACACCCCTGTATGTTATAATATAGTCTGAGGCAGCTATATCTCTTCCCAAGGTGAGAGTCCAAGGATATAGATAAACCCAGGAGTACAGTTATTATCACGGGGAAGATGACTGATTGAGTGGTAGGGCAACAGAGATGAGGGAGGAGAAAAATTGAATGATCAAATGGGTCATCATCTGTGTAACTGAGTAACAAAGGTGAAGGTAACATATGTAGGACAGCATCCAGAGCTAATTCCCTTCTATGTTCTCTATAATTCTGTATTTCCTCC